>CM032177.1:32198788-32265415 GCA_018908115.1 Anopheles rivulorum | reverse complement strand
ACCTGATCCTGTGATTGATCCGTATCGGTCGGTATGCTTTCTTCCCTTACACGCTCGGGCGACACCAGCTTGGCCCTTGTCTCTTTGCGACGCGTAGGCTGCTGTCTTGTGCCTTTAGTAACTTTTGCCCTAGCGGGCTTTTCTTCAATGTACGATTCAGTTTCGTCCGCCGACTGCAGCAAATCGATTTTCATCGCCACCATCTGTTGATCCTTCCCCGATGATTCGCTATCCATGCTGTAATCGAGATACGTTTCCTCGTTATCCTCTTCCATAACGTAATGTTCCAGCATTATCTCTTCGTCCGTTTCTTCTTCGGTTTTCACCAGTTGAAGATTATGCATGTCCTTGTCCATCGACGTACTAGCATCGACCATTTTTGGCTGTTTCTGGTTGACTGTGCTGGTCTCCTTGTGACACATTTCCTTCGCGGGCTGAGCGAAAAGAAACTTGTGCCGGCTGATCAGTTCATCCATTTGCTTGCGGACAGTTTTGCTGCCCTCGGCTTGATACTCCTGCAACCTTTGTGTTACGGAACCGCTCCAATAAAAGCTGCGCAAACGCTCGTCCTGCTGATGAAATTCGATCAGAAACCGGTACGCACAATCCAGCCTACAAAAGCACTGTTCGCAGATACTGCGCGGATAGCCATCCTGGACCTCGATCTGGCGCCCGCACAGCTTGTACAGCATTTCCGGAATCATTACCCCATCCACGCGTTCCAGCAAGGGCTTCAGCTGGGAAGATTTTTGCAAACATATTCGGCAAAACTCATCGCACATCACTGTAACGGTGGAAAGCATGTGAATTAAACGGCCACAAAAGGATAAGGTTTACAATCGGTCTGAGCTAAGCTATGCCGTAAACAAACACAACAAACGTCCTACCTTCGGCAGGCAGCTTTTTTTCGGCTGGCTTACTACGTTCCGCTGGCGATGACGCCGTCGTCCCGCTGCTTTGCTTTGATCCGCTGGCCGGTTCCATCTCGCGGTATGGGTAAATGTTTTACCAACGTTATTCAAGCACCGTATTAAATCAAGCAAATGTAGCGATAATGAATGGAAAACACAAAGTTTTGAAAAAAATTCACCATTTACGACATGCAAGCATCTTCTATCGATCTTGACGTTGACGCTAACGATAGTTTGACATTTCATGCGTCATAGCACTGGCAGTGTTGCCAGCCATTACAATCGATTTGAATTTACGCAACGTACATTTGAAAAGTTTGCTAAAAGATCGTTTATGTATAAATATGTTTTGTACATGGAAATACATGGGGGCGGCTCGGTGGTTTATTTGGAAACGGCGCTAGTTCCTAACACGACCGGACCGGGTTCAAATCCCATTCGGACCGACCCCCCGTAGTGAGCACTGACTATGCAACTACGTGGTATCTAATAGTCTAGTAAGCCATTTTGGAAATACAGCAACTGGTAAACCCCGGGACTAATAAACTAACCCTCCCCCGCCTCCCTCCCCAACCTTTGACCCTCACTCGTGGTTAATGTACTCTATGATATATTCTTCCTTGGTCACCTCATCTATACCGAAGCTCACTATTGGCTGCTCGACGACAATGGATTCTTCCACCGTTTCTAAAACCTCACCGTACGTTCCATCTAGCTCAATGCCTTCGTTTACCAATATGCCCTCCGTTACAGTTTCTACAAGCATTCCTTCCATCACGGGATCCTCATTTATCAGCACAATCTGTTCGTTAACAGCTCCACCATCCATCTGCATTGACGCTTCAACCTCCTGTTCCGCCTGTTCATGCTTTTCCTTTCGATGCCGGTTTAAATCGCTCTTGTACTTGAACGTCGCACTGTCACAATCTTCGCACCGGTACGGACGAATGTTACTGTGGGACATTCGGTGGTTCATTAGATTGCGACGACGTACAAACTTTTTGTCGCAAACATCACACTCGAATCGGCGTACGTTCGCGTGCGAATCCATATGTTCTCGGTAGCTTTGCGAGCTTCGGAACGTTTTACTGCACTGTACACATTTGAACGGGTGTTGTGCCGAATGGAAGATATGCCGATGGCGTCGCAATTCACAATTTCTAGGGAACCGTCGACCGCATTCCTCACATCGGTGGGCCATTTCGTGCCGCAGTCGATGCAAGTAGTACGCCTGATACGTTAGTGCTACGTGCGTACAGCCGGTGTACGAACAGGTTCGTTGTCGCATTTTAACCGTGGTGGTAACTTTCCGCGGTTCAACCGTTCCATGCGACTCTAGATGCTGTCGCAACATTGCCTTGTTGAAGAACGCTTTGCCACACTGATCACACTTGTGGCCGCGTTCGTTATTGTGCCGCGATATGTGCGTCGCTAGCTGACCCGAATGGGCAAACGTTTTCGGGCATAGATGACAAGCATACGGGCGCTCTCCGGTATGTGTCCGTTCGTGATTCTCCAGCCGTGCTCGCGTACCAAACACACGCTCACAGTACTGGCATTTGAACGTTCCCATCTGTTCGTGGTAGTGGATACGCATGTGGTACCTGAACGAGGGACGATACTGCATTGTGACGCCACATATATCACACGTATAACCCTCGGGATTATCAAACAGTTCGTGACGATAGCGTACGTGCGAGTACACTGCCGCATGCTTCCGGAACCGTTGTGGACACTGCGGACACTTCAGTGGGTACGAATGCATACGATAATGGCGCTGCAACATTGCCAAAGAGGTAATCAGTGTGGCGTCCGTTGTGTCGTCCGTTCCACCATCCCCAGCACAATCGGAGCATCTGTGCGGTAGCATATCCACATGCTCCACTAGATGGTCTCTACAGGCTTGCTCTGTTTCCAGCACACTATCACAGACGTAACATTTGCAAGGATCAATGGATTCAACGTTTTCAGCGGTTGAATTTTCTGCATCAATCGCCTGCCGAAGGCTGTGCCGATTGCGCTTGAGTGCGCGCTTTAGGGGACGTGTCGGTTTACCCTTCCTTGATTGGTTCCCCCCTTTAGAAGGACAATCGCAAGCCACAACGGTCCACTCGGCGGGTGGCTCAACAGCTTTGAACAAAGTTGCTGCATTTGCTTCTGCTTCACCAACGTTGGGTGCATCATGCGTAGGGTCAACGGTTATTCTTTCCGCCAGCAAACCAGTGCCATGCTCCGCCACCATGCGGTCCGTATAGCTGTCTTTCGAGACAGTTATTTGTGTTTGATGTTCGAACAGCTTCGTTAGCAGTGTGCCCTCTTGATGGTAGTGTCTTAACCGATGCTCGTTGCAAACCAACTCTTTCTGCACATGGTACGCATAGTCCAGCTTGGTCACACAGTGCGAGCACACTCCGTCCGGTAGGTTTGGTGTTTGTTCCAGCTTGAATGCGCCCAACAGCCGTTCCAGCATTTCGGCCAGCGTAACATCCTTGAGCAGTGCATTGAATGGCAACAGAAAAGGGTATTCTCGCATGCACAACCGACAGAACCGTCGTAATACAGCTTTCTGTGCCGTCGTAGGGTAGGACTCCATTCGACAGGATGTGCTATTTGCATCTATAAGGATTAGAAATATTGCGATTAATTAAGAAAAACGCTAAACGCTGTAAATTAAACAAATATTTACCATCTCGTCGGGCTTGCATCGTTATGAAAACAAACCATCAACTCAACACTTTGCGCTGTCAGCTGCACACAAGATGTATAGAGAGCGGTTCGCACAAAAACATTTCCACACCGTATGTTGCAGTAACCGCGCATGTATGTGTGTGGTTTGTGGTAGGAGCTATATCCAAACAAATTTTCCGATTACGTTGAGTCGGTGCCGTCTTGTTCAGTTCATTGTTTACGGTGAAAATTTAATAGTTTTCAAATCGAAAAAAACACTCCAAACGTTGCTAGGAATCTTGTCCCGAACACCGAAATGTCGGAAGCAATGAACGAGATACCGCTTGACCGCAAGCTGACCGAAATCTTCGACGAAGGATATAGCGCCATGAACCGCTTGGATGAAAACACGACCATTCCTTCGAATGCAAACGAATTTCAGGTAAGCTGTGTGTGTGTGTGTGTTTGTTGCCTTGTGGTTTCTCTATCGGCCAAGCTAACAATTGCTCCGCTCGTTTTTAGCTAGCAGTAAAGAAAGCCATCGGCCTGTTTGAAGATGCCACACGGCTCGTCAGCCTGGTCGGGATGTTCAGCACGAACGAATCGTACGAGGAAGTTCCTACGGAAAACCTGCGCTACTTTCTGCTTCCATATTTCCTTGGCAGCATGACGCTACGGCTGTGCAACGTGAACCGAGCGGAGGTTATAGAAGTGGCGGAAGTTTACTTTAAGTAAGTTTTGTGTTCTCGTTCCCTCTCGGTTGTTCAATGTGCACTGCCATTTCCAATTCTAATCGTTTTGTTTCTCTCCAACATTGTAGGGATTTTTTAGCACGATGTGAAAATTACCGATTATACGAAACGCCCGATAAAGACAGTGAGGCTGCATTGAACGAGTTGGCCCTGGTACCTGGTGCATCGAGCGATAAAATACGCGAGCTGCAACGTATGGGCCAGCAGAGGAATGAGAAGATTCGCAAATTTCAGGAAAAGAAAGAGCTGGACGAAAAGATTAAGCAGCTCCGATACGTGGTCGAACAGTCCGAGTCAAAAATAGACGATGAGACGAAGCGTGACTTTTTCCTATCGCTTCTCCGATCGGCCATCATCGAATCGCAGGATGAGCTGGAAAGCATTGGAAGGGAGAAACAAATGCTACAGTTCGTCGCGTCCGCCAAACAAAGCGGCGACAGTGAGTTCGCGGAAGATGCGCTTGGTTCTGGCATGAAAAAGCGCCCAACAAAACCGCTGAAGCCCATCATCATCACGCGCGACGCAGTGCAGAAGGCTGTGTACGGTAAGGGATATCCCAGTCTGCCAACGATGACGGTGGCCGAGTTTTACGAGCAGCGCGTTGCGGAAGGTATTTTCCCCGATCCCGAAAGGATGAAGGAAATTAACAAAAACTCGCTCATGAACAAGGTGCACATGGACAATGCGGCCGAACAGGACCGCGAAGACGAAGCCCAGGAGCAGCTTAGCGAGCGTGACGACGAGGAGTATCTAGCGCGCCAGCGGGCAAAGGATGAGTTCAAGGACGAACATCGCCGCGGTGAAGGAAACCGTTACAACCGTAGCTAAAATAGTGAATAATCATTTATTTGTGTTTGCCGATTACCGATTTTTCTAACTGTGCACAACAAGTCCGTCTCGCTAACGAATAGAGGAGAACCGTCGGAATGCCATGCATGAGTGTGGTGTAAGCGCCTTTAACACGTTATTCTAATGTTTACTATTTGTTTGTTTTTTGTTTTCTTTTTTTGCTGTGGAAAGGGAGGGAGAGGGATTCATATTTCAATTTCCTTCGAATCCTCCACAAACTCGACCACGTACTCGCGCACCACGTTCAGCTCGCCCGCATTCCATTCGGTGCGTATGATGTTATCCTTCACCTTTGGCCACGCGTCTTCCTCCACCTGCATCTCTTCGTCCATTTTGACCTGCTGGATGAACGATTCGTCCGCGCTTAGCTCGGCGGTGGACTCGTCCATAATTTCCTCCTTAACTTTCTTCGCTGCATTAGCGGACCGCTGGTACGGTTTTCGCGGTTTGCCCGAATGCATCACGTTCATGTGCTTGCGGACGTACTTCGGTGCAACGAAGCGTTGACCGCACTCTTCGCATACGAACGGTTTGTTGTGGCGTTGCCGGTGCTGCGTCATAACCGTGCTCGAAACGCTCGTAAATGCGCACCCTTCCATCTTGCAGCGGTACAGCCGGGAACCATCCGACTGCAGCGTGTAGATGTTACGATCACCCTTGTGCGGGACATGCGATGTATTGCTGTGATAATTTTGATGGTGCTTCTCAAGCGACGCCTTGCTGTTGAATGTTTGCGAACATTCGCTGCACTTGTGGCACCGTTCGCCCGTGTGCAACCGCAAATGGTCGAGCAGATTGCACCTGCGGCTGAACCGCCGCGGACAGTAGGTACACTTCTGGTTTCTTTCGCCGGTGTGCACCATTATGTGACGCCTCAGCAACGTATTGGAACCGAACGTTCGACCGCACGTTTCGCACTTGAACCGTTCGGTGGTGGCGTCCTTGTGGCGCCTCACGTGCTCCTGGAAGGGGCGCCGCGTGTAGTACCGTTTACCGCACCATTCGCACGTTAGCCCTTCCTTGGAATGTTCGTGATAATTCCAGAGATGGTGATTCAGCAGATACGTCGACATGAACCGTCTGTAGCAGTGGTCACATTTGTGCGGCATCGTGTGCATCATCATGTGGGTGTTCAGCTGAATGACGCTGCGCAGCACAATGTGCTTAACCGGTGGCGGTTGCTGCTCTTCTGGCGGATCTTTTAGCGACGAATCTTCCACCGGCGGATCGGCTATGCATTCCGTACATTCGTACGGTATCATATGGATGTGATGCCGAAAATGATCGTCACGAATCGCGATCGTCTCATGCTTCGTATCACAGATATAGCATGTCGTCGTGGAAAACTGGTTCTGTTTAAGCTTTTTCCCCTGCTTATCTTCGTCCGGTTTGGGACGTTTGCGTAAAGTGCTTGGATACTTCCGTCGGAACCGTACCGGTTTCAGTTCCGCTAACTTTTGCGGGGTGAGCGGATTCAAGCTGTAGCTCCAATCATCCTCATCTATCGACGTGCCAGTGCTGGACGAGTCCCAGTCGTTTTTAAAATCCTCAAAACTAGCATGCTCCTGCGTTGAGATCGTATCGTTCAAGGTTTCTTCCGTCTCTGCCACAACCACGCCCGTTGCATTTGCTTCATTCTCATCGTCAAGAATTATCATTTGCTCGGGTTTCTGGGGTGCGGCCGGAGTGGTGATTGGCAACCTTCGTTTTGGGTTTACCACCTTTGCAACCATTTTTTCGCATGCCTTCAACTCATCTCGGGCATAGTTTTGGCTTGACGTCGAGGGCGATTCCTTAGCTGATGCTTTAATTTTCGCGTCAGCAGACACAGTTACGTCCAAAGGAAACTGTTCGTAGTATTTGATGAGTTGCTTTTGCACAACCAACTTCAGCAGCAGCTCCGTTTGATTTATAAACTCTTCCCGGATGCTAAACGCCAGCGTCAGCTTGCTGACGCACTGTTCGCACATAAACCGTGGCAATGCCTCATTATGCTCATGCTAATCGGACCCGAGAAAGAAGCAAACGGAACGGATTAATCGTACGGCACAAAACTTATTGTGTATCACTTACCTCAAAAGTGGTGAGCTGAATAAACATATCATGCAGCGTAGTCTTTTTAATTTCTGCATCGATGGGAATCAAAGCACCCTTGCTGTATTGGAGACAAATGCGACAGAACAGGTCGCGGTACAACAGCAGCTTCTTATTGCTGGTAACTACAGTGAAGGAAATGTGTTAAATCGTACCGCGATATGTCGAAACACCAGTTCAAAACTTACCAGAACTTTCAGCAGACATTTTGGAAATCGATCGAAGTTCGCAAATATTATTTTGATTCGAGGCGTCACTTCTTTCTGTGCTTTTGACTTTCCTGCGTCATTACATCACTGACACAGAATCAGGCGGGTCGGACAGCATCTTTGTCAAGGTGTATAGAGTTTAACGGCTGGCGGTGTGTTTGAAAATGAATCAGTCTTGCATCAAGACGAGTCGCCAGAGTTCAGATTTCAGATTAGATTTACACGTCCAAACGCTTCGCACGACTTAAATCTTTACAAGATTTAATTTTTATTTCAAATTGACTTCGAATACAAAAAAAAAAGATGACATCAAGCAAATTTCCTCTCTCTTGCAAGAAAACACAAAGAAAGCTCAAACAAAATGATTTTATTTGAGTAGCATTTAATTGATGCCAATATCTTCAGTTACGATGAAAAGAATCTCGTGTAAAAGATTTTCAAGAGACTCATATTTAAAAGTTTATCCAGAAAAATAATGATTGCAAAAGCAATTTTGATCAACACGAGGGTTTCGATTGAGGCGATCAACACGAAACTTATTTGCTTTCCTTCCTTAACCCTTAAAGTAGCTCTGACCGTCAACTGTCAATTGTAATTTTTCACATTCCTCGAGTGAACTGTCAATTCGTACGAAATGGAATGACCTTCGGTTCGTCCCGAAGCTACGCATCTATAAACCTTGGTGCAATGCTTCTTGGGAATGGTGTGAAAAGTTCGCTTGCACCTAGGGTACAAATTCTCGGTGAGTCATGACGTGTTTTTCGTAGCTCCGGTGATCTCTGGTTCTTCAACACTTTTTCTTGATTTGAAGTAGAAGGAAAAACGGATATTCGATTCGTCTTTACGCGAAGAGTGCGATTTGTAACTGTCCTGCCCGGACGTTTTTGGAGTTAGGCGCTGTAATAGAGGGTAAATTTTGCAGCCACCACATAGGGCCTTACTTGGAAAGGTCCGCCATCTTGTCGATCAGAGGAAAAGAATAAAGCAATCTTCGACGACTGCTGCTGGGGGCTGCTATCGGTTCAATACGAAAAAACGAACGCCAGCAGATGTAACATAATTGACTGACATACAGTTGATTTACGTGCACGAAATAACTAAGCTATAGACATTATTTTGGAGAGAAATTGATAATTGAAAATATATTATTGTTGCCATAGAGTGGTTTCCCTTTGTTACCGATGGCGAAGGTCGCCCCGTACACGTAGAAGGTCGTTGTATTACGTGCGAGCGTTAAACGAAAGTGGTGCATACGGAAAGCGAGCACCTAGTTAATTCCATCATAATCGTTGATTTTGTTGGGCTATAAGTGCCACCCGTACAGCGTTTCCGGCGATAATAAGTGAGTAGGATAAGCTAGGATTGCAAGTTACAATGACGAATTAGTTGAAAAAGTGAAAGTTTTACATCGTTAGGAGGCATACATGAAGGGCGAAGGTTGCCGTAAAGACAACAAATTGATGGTGAAAAAGTACTACGCATTTACTGCCTGGCTGTGTGTTGGCTGGTGAGCCACGCGTTGGCCCCAATCGGTAGCGCTAGCGGAAACGCCCCTTTAATTGCTACCCCCTTTTTGTGAACACCAAATGTCATGTGCCAGCCGTCATCGACCCCTTCGGAAACGTACGTTTAGTTTCGCGAAACAGACGCTTGATGGCGCTGCGATCACAGTGCCTGCCGTTCGTTCCACGTTAACATCATCGGGCGAAGTTGTATGCGTTAATCCGTAGTTCATATTGCAATTAAACTTGAAATGTTCGATGTTGGTTCATATCAACATGAAGAGCCAGAGACAAAAGTGATAATTTGGTTATATGTCTGTAAAACGTGTGTATTAATGATGGCTTTTCTGTATTTTACAGCAAATACGTAAACATTTACAACGTAAAACTTTTCCGGTGCAGTCATGTAGGATGCGTTGTGGCGCTAATACCATACTTCACCGGCAAGTCGAGGAATGCAATCAGCAGTAAGGTGATATTGATGAATAATAAACGGAAGGAGGAGTTTTCTTTAGCCAATCGTTAATATCAGAAATCCGATCAGAGACATTTGTTATATTGTTCAAAACATACATTGCAATAGCTACACGGCTCTACGGCTTCAAAATGGTAAGTGAATGTTCAGCTTATGGTTCGGTGAGTTTCGTGCTATGGATTCTAAACTTCTGTTCGTGTTTTGTTTTATAATAGCCGCGAATCGATCCGATGAAACTATTGGTGTGTCTGAGCGTGCTGCTCGCACCAAACGGTGGCATACGTAATGCGGGAGAAGTGAGACGGCTAGCAAAGTAAGTGTCCAGCAGTAGAATCGTCATTCAGTGTGTGGTGTACGCGCGGCGGCAGTTGTGTAGCACGATGTTAAATGTTTGTGTTTTCTTTTCCTTATCTGTTCTCAGTTTAATGGCCAAGTTTTCAAAAAAGTTAGTTTCCAAAGCCATCTACATACAGATTCTCAAGTGTACTGAAACCGAGCTGCTGGGCCAATTCATGCAAACGGGCGGCTGGACACTGGTACATACGTGGTTGGTCGATGGAATTGCTTCTAAAAATTGGCCCCTAATCCAGGAACTGTTGGAGCTTCTTCTCTGCTGTCCGGTAGACGTCGAGAGGCTGAAAATAAACAGTACTCCCCGGCTGGTCAAATCCTTGTCTACCGACAGTGCACATGAAAGTAAGTATTAGTTTTCAAAGCTTCAAAGCCTGCTGGTTTTAAGTTTGTCATTGTTTGTCATAACTAATTGAATGTAGCTATACAGTGTGGAAGGAATATCGATCATAGGAATCATTGGTTAATAGGCGTATATCATTTTATTTCCGTTCCGTACTCTACTTGAACAGGTGTGAAAGTTCTTGCAACGAAGCTGGTCGAACAGTGGTTGTACATTGTGAAAGCCCCGAAGCAGCTATCACCGATGGTCCCAACAAATCAAGCAGAACTGCCAGCTGTTTCTGGTCTGGCGGGGATCACTGAGGGAAAGCAACAAAATTCGGATGGAACGAGCAGTGTACTCTCGATTGGAGCGGTAGCAGGAAAGCAAGGCGCAGAATCGGGTCACGGAATGAGTAATCATTTGCAACAGAATGGCTACGCAGTTCATACTGCCAGCGATGAGGTGGCAAATATAGAGCAATCCGAGGGTGGCAGGGATGATGTAGATGGCAAAAAAACATTCCAAACTAGTGGGGGGGAACTGCAACAAGCGTTGCCGGTTGTTTCGTCTAAAAAAACGTCGTTGGTGTTAAAGATTACGACAAAGAATGGCAAGCAGGTGGTAGCCAAGGTGATCAAGCCGAGCAGAAAGCAACAACGCGCTTCGCTGCCGGGTGCGAACGAAGCGGGCGAGGAAGATGACGGCATCGATGAGGAGGATGAAGAGGATGACGATCAAGAAGAGGTGGTGGTGAACATCGAGTCGGGCAAATCAGCCGACGAAACGGTTGCCGCCAACGAGAAGGACGATCAGGATGTGACGACGGACACGAAGAAAACAGAGGTACAAAATGGTGTAGAAAGTAGCAAAGAAAGAAATAGCTCATCGTCGAAAGACAAGGATCGACATCATCATTCACACCGCGATCGAGAAAAGGAGAAGGATCGCAAGGGTAGTAGTAGTAGCGGTAGTCGATCTTCGTCCTCAAAATCGTCCAGCAGCAGTAGCAGTAGCAGCAAACACAAATCTTCAAGCGGCAGTAGTAGCAAAAGCAGCAGTTCCAGCTCTAGTCGCAGTAAGGATAAAGACCGTCACGGTAGTAGTAGCAGCAGCAGTAGTACTAGCAAACACAAAAGCTCCTCGTCATCTTCATCGTCTAAGTCAAATAGTAGCGGCTCCAAAAGCGGAAGTAGCAGTGATAAACATCGAGATCACAAAGATAAATCCAGCCATTCGAGTAGTGGTACCAGCAGCAGCGGCACTCGGGATTCTAAATCCTCCTCATCGCAATCGTTTTCTTCATCGAAGCTGTCGCGCAAAGATTCGCGTGACGATGGTGCTTCGAACGACAGTGGTTCGGAATCGAGTAGCACTGCCAATACTAGTGCAAATGGTGCAAAATCATCTAAATCCGCATCTGCCGCTGCCATTCCGAGCAAGAAAGCATCGATATCAATCGAGGTGCGCAATCCGGAAAATCGGCCAAAGACGGTTAAAACGTACAATTCCCAGTTTCGCTCGCACGGTCTCATCGAAGAGGCTCCTCCACCACCTTCGCGCAAGGGCTTGAAGAAACCGTCGTCTAGTTCTCCGTCAACAACGACATCATCCAATACCACCTCCTCCAGTACGATCGGATCGACCGCCATCGGTACGGTAAAGCGCAGCTCACCCATATCGTCGGGTCGGGAAGCAATTTTGGCGGGATCGCCGGTCGAGAAGAAGCCGAGAGAAGATCCATTGGAGCGGCCTGGTTCCATCAAGCTCATACCACCGAAACGTCAACGTAAGTGCAGTTCAAGATTGACCCTGCTTAATCGGAGGTCTCTCTTTGTTTTACATTTCATTTCAGCTCATAGTGCCGTGATGGGTGGCTAGCTGCTGCGACGGGAAGGTTGGGGACTGTGCCGCTCTGGTAGGTGGTGGTACATCATTGGTGCTGGTGGACAGGATACCGGCTGGATGTCCTAATGCTGTTTTCATATGCGTAATATTTTTGAGAGTGAGTTGAATGAGAAAAAAATCACCGATGGGACGAATTTGGGGAACTAGCAGTGAAAGGCTGCTGCGCAACCAGAAGGATGGACCCCGGGAGTACGTTTCCAGTGCGGATTATCACGATCAATAATAGAAATCTTCATGCGGATATTTTTGGTAATGGGTGTTCGTCTATGCACTATTCTTCCATAAACAAAACAATAGTTCCTGCATATAACGTTCGTAGCGAATGTTATTCAAATAATTTTTTTTCTGACCACACGTGGAGTTTATTTACAGGGATATTGAAATGTGTTTTGTATGCTTTTATCCACGTTGTGTCAGTTGCATAAAGAAAGCCTGTTTCCCTTATCTTATCTTCCCTTTCCCTGCAAGCGGACCACTATTGACTGGAAAATGAACAAGCCTTTTGTATAGTCGCTTGTGCAGGATTAGATTGTCGATATAGAGACAAGCATGTGATCTTTATTGCACTGTACCGGAAATATGCCGTGCAAATAATTGGACATCTTATGCCCAAACGTGGAACATGAGGTGATGGAAACGCCAATAACCTTTCTGATCAGAAACTATACAGTTGAATCAGTAATTCTTTTTGGCGTCAAAAAGGCGTGCTTCGGCATGTTTGTCATAACTGGCTTTCTTGATTTATTTGCCCTTGCTATGGTGGGAGCACTAAATGAAAGGATTTCGGGAACGTATCGATCCTTTCATGTGAGCTACCTACGTCAGTAGACTGCTCAATTGACTATCTATAATTATGATATTACCGCTTAGATCTGTGCAATCTTCAACAATGTTTATTACACGTTTTCTTCATTTTTTCCGAAGTTATTTGAGCTATGTTATGCATGATTTACGATTCAAATGTTCATACGTTAAATGTTGTTTGCCATATATTGATTATGGTCGTCAATTTTGTTTTTTTGTGCGATTCACTGCAAAACTACCACTACGCAAAGCAAATTTAAATTTGGCGAAACTTTCGACGTACGAACTCTTGCTATCATAAATCGTGGTTCATTTTGCTAACGTATGTTGTTCATGAAGATAAAGTTGCCCTTAATTTTCCTAACGTAAAATAAAAGAAATTATGTACTAGCAATCTCTTACCACACGGTGCGTAAGATTGATGCTATTTTTTATTAAAATTTGTTACAACAAAAAAAAAGAAGAAAATATATGTACAGTGCGTTTAGAGTGCACAATAAATGTTTCCCCAATAATCAAACCAAGATATTCCTTATCATCTGCGGAACGCGTGAAATTGAAACCTATATATGTCCCTATATACATGACATTACATCCCTATTCGCTTTAAATGGAACTGTTGTAATATATACTGCTGCCCGTAAATGAACTCCGATAATTGGAACAGTGCCCTTGTTGTTCTACGTAGAGAAGCCAATGTTATCAATAGTAAAATCTCAATAATAGCAATGAATCATGGGAGTTGAAATCGCTTTGTTATGCATTGCCGATTCTGTGGAACGCATTTTAAGTAGGATACATTAACGAATCGATCTCCAGCGAAGCTTTAGTGGCGCGAACGATCTCAGAAGACGGTCGCAATTAAATTTGTTTTGTTCCTGTTAATTTTACTCACCGTTAAACGAGTGAGCTATTTTTTAATTTTATTTAAAAAGAACGACCCTGCCGGTCATTTTGCTTAAATGCACCTAATATAAAAGGCAAACATACAATTAATAATATGAGTACGTCCGGTCTCGTGTTAATATTAGTTTGTTTCGAACAAGATGAGATGGAAAAAAAAGATACGGAAATGGTGAATGGATCCAATGACTCATATTTGATGAGTCAGCTTAACTTAACCAATTCCCGGTGATTGATTATTACTAGCGAAAACGAAACGAAGTCGACTTAATACTTAATGTATTAAAATAGATTGTTGCTCACGAATTGCGCCTGCTCAGTGCATCCGTGGTCGTGTACGTGAATATCCGATCGTACACTTCAACGAACCCGGGCACTGTACATTCCCTTTGAACTACTTTTAAATCCTTTCGTTTTGAATTCGTCATCTAAATGTTACGAAGTTTGTTATATATTTTTTATACTTTTATATCCTGTAAATGACGCGCTTACGTTTCATACGTTTTGAACGTTTTTTTTTTAATATATTCAAGGCCACGAAACTCCGCAGAGCGCATGCTTGTAATTTATAAATTGTAAAATTTACTGCATGCTGCCAACTGGAATTCGTTTAATTCATTCATGATAAAACGTTTCGAAAAAGATAGGCAATTATTCCACGGCTTCTGATTATCAATTTGAGCGTTCATCAGTTCAAAAAAAGAATACGCGGCTCCATGTAATTTTGTTTCAAAATCAGACACTTTCGGCTAGAGCGCAAGGGCACTGTTCAAGGACAGGAGATTTTGCATTCAAATTGGATCGCAAAATTCAAAACCACAACAAAAAGCTGTAGCTTACTACATGAAGCGCGAGTTTTTTAATTCAGTAGCTTTATATACCGCATTTTGTGAGACGCATTTTTAAACTTTAGTTACTCTAGAGCTCAAATAATCGATCCTATACCATTAGAAAATACATGAGGACAGACAGAGCAATTGACCACTCGTAACGCATTCTAGTATTTACATACGACACGAACAACTTCACGAAGGACAATTTTGAGGACTAGTTTTTTTTTGCCAAATTCAATTCAAACGTTTTTGCACCCTTGGAGGTACTTGAAGGACTTGGACAGTTTCTATTTTTAAAACAATTGGACCAATGCCAAAACGTAGATGGAAACGTGGACTGAAATAGGCAGAGAAACGATGACTCGTTATTTAAAACCTGCTAGTATGTAACTGACCATGTGTCCACGTGCACTCGTCAACGTCCACGTGCTTTCAAAAATCAGTTTTCGCGCCATTGGCTCATACGCCATGAATCCACGGTCCGTGTTCTCGACCGTAAAAGGACGTAGAACAAAAGCAGCAGAACGGTTTTGTTTTTGCTTTGAATTATGTTCACGTTGCTGTGAAATTGTAATGTTATAAAGACGCTTTGTAATTTAGTTTTATTTAAGCTTCAAATCATAGACATTTATTCAATTGATTTGATTACGATTTGAATGGATTTTTGGGATTTCCTTGTTCTGTTGAAAACAATCTTTTAATATTTAAGTTAACGTCTCAAAACATATTATGTTACTTGTATGGTGTGTTATATGTTAATCGACTGCACACGAAGCCGGGTTCAATGCGTGACTGGAAGAATGGTTATCCAGCATAACTTTTAATGTTTCATTCGCAGAAAACTGTAACCCCAGCCGCTGTTCAAACCGCCAGCAGCACCACCCAAACGGCTATGCTACGTACAATTTGTTGCTTTATATGTTTCTGTACATACATACATGTATACTGAAAGCAATAAAGTTTTATCGCCAAAATATAGCAGCAAAGCGTATTATAACTGATCGTTCTTTTACTCTTTTCCCCACTTTTAGATGCATTGGTAGAATCGGATATGTTCATGGACGCACTGTCTGCCACGCTGCGTAAGGACGTGAAGAAGCGTAAAAGGCGCACGAGTGGCTCGGAAGGTGCTACTACCACTACGACGACCAACAGCAGCAAGCCAGTTGAAACAACAACCGCCACTAAACCGGCTGGTGAGGATGCTGGTACCACGAAGGTTACCACACCTGGCAGTCCGACAAAAACGGCAGCCGCACCAGCGGAAGATTCGGCATCGGAAGCGCCCACCCCAACCACTCCTACCTCACCGAAGGTTCCGACGATAGCGCCGATGTCTTTCTACCGGGACACGCTAGCGGAACAGGAGGACGAAAATGGTAGCGAGTCCGGCGCAACCGAGGACGGCGTAAAGAAGGAACAAGGGGAAGCGGAAGATGATGGTGCGGATGGGAAAAAAATAAAGGCAGATGATAATACTGAAGCGGACGATGAGGGGCCAATATTGAAGAAGCCCAAGCGAACCAAATGTGAGCTGAACGAGGACGATGATGAGGAAAAGGACGGAGATAACAGTACCGGGGAGAAGACGGTGAAAAAGGAACCGGCAGGCGAAGGAGGAGGAGGAGGAGGAGGAGCTGCTGTTGATGACGACAAGACTGAACTGATGGATGAAGTGATGCACGACGTGGAGAAGAAGATTGCGGCAGAGGCCGAGAGTGATAAGAAGGAAGATTCGGAAAAGGAGGAAGAATCTCCGACCGATGGTAAGAAGCCGCCCGGTCCGGGCTGTGGCCCTGATGGACCGCCCGGTGTGCTCGTCATCCATCGTAGGAAGGGTCCGAAGAAGCAGCTGCGCTGGAGAACGGCCGAAGAGCTGGAGGAAGTGCGTTACTTCGAGCTGGATGTAACGGAGCGCTGCAATGTGACGAAATCGTTCACGGACATGAAACAGATGGAACGGGTGGACGAGCGGCAAAAGTTTATGCTGTCGCGTAAGGTTGGTTCGGAGGACATCATGGTCGAGCGGACAACGTGGCGTGCGTTGGCGGTGGTGGACAATGTTCCACCGTCCCCCGATGGCAACCAAAGTGTGGAGCGCAACGTGCAACGGCAGCGCGAACGCGGCTGTCTGCAGGCACTCTACTTCAACAAGCACATGATACCGGACTCGCCGACCGAGCCGGATCCGGCGGACATTTACCAGACAGCTGATCCGGTACACATTCCACTAGAGGACGTCACCGGCAACCCGGATTCGGTGAACGATTTTACCAGCGTACCGTGGCCGGATCCGAAGTCGACACCACCGCACGAATCGGGCGCGTTCAACTCACCGTTCTTTCCCTCCGATTTACCACCAGCGGCCGGCTTTGGGCCGGGAGGATTCCCGCCACCGTTTGCACCCGGTGCGGCGGCTACCATTGGCCCAGGACCGTGGAACATGGGACCACCGGGTGGTGCAGGCCCACGGGCGGCTGTTCTTCCGCCCGGAATGTTTCCGCTCAATCAACCACCGCCCGGTATGGGACCAGCAGGCGGCAGTAACGGTCCCACTGGGAGTCCAAACATGCTTAATATGCCTCTGAACATGTCACCGAATGTGCCTCCGCCGGGAATGTTCCCGGGGGCGACGAATTTTAACGCACCTCCACCGGAGATAGGCCTTATCGCGGGTGGTCCGGATATGGGTGGCAGACGCGGCCCGCCAGGAGGACCGGGAGCGGTCGATTTTCGTAGTGGGCCTCCGCCACAGCAGCAGTGGGTCACTGGCAATCGACCATTCGTCGGTGGCAATAATCCAACACGAGGCGGTACCGGAGGCGGTGGGTTCGGGAACCGCGGTGGAGGTGGAGGTGGCAACTGGAACAATCGCAACAATGGCAATAATGGGAATCGAAACGGTGGCGGCGATCGTGGTCGAATGGGCGATGATGGCCGTGGAAATTATCGCGGCCATTGGCTGCAAAATAACCGCGGCCACAATCGGGGCGGTGGTGGACGGAAATGGTAGCACAGGAAGGACTCTAATCGGGACAGCGATGACAGCGCGGAGTAGCGGATGTGTGATGGAGCTGTCCCGGTCAAGATGTAACCGCCACTATTCAAATCGATCTCGCACGCCTATTTGTTTTGTAGATGTTTCGTAGAATGATTTCATCTGCTAGTTAACTTGTTTTATGGAATTTATTTTAAAGTGCCGTATAACAGTAGTGGTAATATAGTAGCAATTGTGAGCAGTAGTAGTAGGCGCAGCACAAGCAACAGCAACAGTGCAAACAGTGGTCAAGCTTTGTGCATTAGTGCATTAGAATAAACCATATATCGTGTATATATTGTGCAAAACAGAAACTAAGAAAACGCATTATTGGGAGGGTGTCTCCGGTAGCATTAGGTGTATAGAATTTTGCGGTGCTTCTGAAAGCAAAGCATTTAAAATACTTATAGATCAACAACAGCATACATATGGGTCAATCACAACTGCACTATCTAAGAGTCAGATAGGGATGCGTGATTAGATTTATTTACTGAAGTAAAAAGATAACGAGAGGAATCAAATGCATCAGCAATGAATAATGTTTTCGAAGATGAGGATTTTTTTTTACATTTTTTGTTATTGCATCAATTAATCATAATGTTTTTATGATGCTTCGTAAAGTGTTAGTTAAGCAAGGGGATTCGTTCTATTTTTACTGCTTTTTCTATGTATGCAGAAGAAACGACCGATTGAATGATACACAATAACAGAAGGTTATGAAAGTGGAAGTGGAAGTGAATTTATTTCTTTTAATCTTCATTAAAAGTTGAATTGACGATATTGGGCCATATGGTTTTCACTACGGATTATACAACACCAAGCAACGCAGATTTAATTTGATAGGAATTTATTGATAAAGCAACCGTGCATATTAATCGCTTGTATATACTATTATTGCAGTACACCAACAAAAGCTTGAAAGATGGGCTTTGTATCTTAGCTTTGTAACTTGAAAGTTTGCATATGTTAATAAACATACATTTAAAAAATTACAGTCTTGTGTGTGTTATTTTGTTCAAATACTCCATTCCAGAAAAACCTTCAAATAAATTTATTATTAAATACAATGTCGGTGTGCCGCTGTCCGTTGGATATAATAACGAACAATTTAAAACAGCTTAAGCAAAGACATACTTCCCGATACTTGACTAGCGAATCTGTCTGTTCCTAGTCATTCGAATCGGTTTACATTTCTCTTTGCTTCCGTTCGTGTGAACCTCACAATAGAAGCAAACATCGTCTACAGCTGGACAACATTTTCAAAACCTGCACAGTGGGCTTTCATATCGCGGTTAACATTTGGAACGCCATGACAGCCAACTGGCAGCACCAACTGAACCGTCGTTGCTGTCATTTAATTCATTGTTTGCCGTCATGATGGTTGGTGCTGTGGCCGCATACAAGAATATTAATCAAAAACAGTCAAATCACGGTAGGCAAGCCGACTTTTCGATTTCCGGTCAGCTGTAGTTTGTTTTACAAAGAGTGAAATAGCGTAATCAGAAAATTCCTTCACCTATAATTGTGATCGCGGATTTATCGCATAATTAGGTGAAACAGTTTGGCGATTGCATTTCGAACGAAGGATGCTGTTGTTTCGTGAGTGGTTTTGTGTATGTGTGGTTAATTGTGTACAGGTCTCCCTTCGATAGCTCCTGGTGAGCATCCAGTGTGAATGAATCAGTTTACCAGCTGATGTAAAGCAATCTGACCGCGAGAGTGTTTTTTTTTTCTTTCCACCAATTTGGTGACCGTAATAAGGCAGTGTAAGCCATAGAACGAAGAGAAATCCATGTTCCCTTTGTTGAAACGAAGTGTGTGCGTGTAGGGGTGGTGGCTGTGTGAAAATTCTTGGTACGAAAGAAAGAAAGGTGAGTGAAAATCGTTCGCTGCTGTAATGCATTCCACAAGTAATGCAAGCTGCAAGTGTGCATACACTTTTCTTGTGCATCGATCAGCGCGGTTCGACCCAGTGCTTCCGTGGGTCCGTGCCATGTCCAGAAAGTGTGTTTCCCTTCGCCGAGTGACACAGAAAGAAAGTAATACAAACTCGAAGGGAAACTGGAATGGAAAAAAAGGGTTGCTATGTTGTTTCCATTCGTTGTGTCTGTGTGTTTGTGTGTTTGCTGCTGTGGTTGCTGTGGGTACAAAACCTATTAGGAAAAAAAAAACGAGTCATGTACACGATCGTTACCACAGAGCTTCTGGTTTGGATTGGTTCACTGAAGAAATTGAAAAAGGGATTGATCATCCTCTCTGTTGTTCCTAAACGCGAGTGCCCTAATAGCGGTCGGGTGCATCGGCACTAATCAAAGAACTGGTTTCCTGTAACGATCAACTCCCAAAGCAACAGTCTAGTGTGACCGATAAAAGGCCCAACATAAAATGTACGGTTAGTGTTCTGTCTGGCGAGAAGCTGTAATTTGTATGTTTTGTACATACACACACACACACACGAACGCATAGATAAACACGACACACCTGCTCTGATTCTATTCCAGTAATTCATTCATCTGTGTGTTAGTTGTCACCGTTTGGTTGCGCTTGGGTGTAATATCCAGGAATAATAACACGATTGTGCGTGAACAAACCGCTTTGAACATGATGTCCCCCCCGCATCATCCGGACGGACGGATGTGTATGTGTGCGGATGCATGTGGACGAACGCAAGTCCGTGTGTGTGTGTGTGTTAGTGAGGCAGTAAAAGGCATGTGGAGAAAGGGCGGCCAAACAGCCATAGCAAGAGGGAGAAACGGAAGAGACCAGAAAACAAAAGCGAACATAAAGAAAAACGGTCCATTTGAATCAAGTTTGCGTCTCTACTGTGTGCTGCTTTAGGCGAGATCGTTTTGCTCTGGCGCAACTGCCTTCCCAGATGATTTGTCTCGCTCGCCACACGAGCGCCTTCGGTTTGCTTGTACCAGAATCCGCAAATGTGCATGATTCACACCAGAAGCTACCAGCGACACATACCACGATGGTCATGCTGTTCCAAAAGAGTGCGGTGTGTTAGTGTGGTGGCGATACTTGTTGGTACGTTTTGTTGGTCACACTGCATGACGATACGATGGCCAACTTCGATCGTACGTTGGCTATCGTGCTGTTGCTCCTCATTCTTCCATCGGTTTGTGTGTTTGTGTGTGTTTTTGGTGGTTGTCTGCTAGCTGTTCCTTGTGGCTTTAAGCCTTCTCCACTCTGCGGGAGATATTAGTATTATTATTTTTTGGTTTTGTTGTTTGCCCAAAAACCCTTCGGGCTCTTGTTGTTTTTTTTTTTAAATCGAGTGGTGCGTGGATCACAAGCCCCTTCAACATGAAGTTGATCCAAAGGGTGCTATTATGTTCTTTTGTTCTTCATATTCAAGCAAAGGAATTCCTTACGGGCATGTACGATCACCGTGCCCGATTTGATCTTCAAGAATGCAGCACGCAATTTATAAAAGCCAATACGCAAAGTTGTGGCTTAGAAGAAGTTTACCCCTTTGTTTTGTTATGGCATCATCCAAATACTCTCTTTATTTATAATATTATAAAAAAAAATATTTATCTTCTATTCCTGTCCTTAGTTAAAGGTATTTTTTTGAGTTTCTCTGGTTAATATTTATTGGAACTAAACCGAATCATGAATGAACTTTCTACATTGAATATATTCGTTTTATATCAGGAAGGTTTACCAACACGGCGCCTATTCAACACGTTTGACGTATGGTTCCCAACCGGCATTTAAAAAAAATACCGTGGTGGGGTTTAAACATATTTGTTTATCCCGCGGATGTTTATGCCCAAAATAACAACTATAATTGTGATGGACAAAAGGTGAAGATATGTTTAAACAATCGAGAGTGAATCGATACTGAAGTGTTTAGATAGGTGGTTTAGACATGTTTATCTCGCACAAAGTGTTTCGTTAATCATACAATTGATGTTGAATGTTGGTAGTTAACAATTACACTTAAAATCCATTGAATAAAAGCCCTTTTTACCATATATTCTATTATCGCTATGGTTTTACATTCAAATTGGGCCTGCCAGCACGAATATAATATTGAAATGATAAGAATGTAGATGAAAAATGAATTCCCGATCGGTTTTCCGGTCCAATGGTTCGTAGTTGAAGCTTTAGAAATAAAGGCAAAACATGTCTAACGTGGCGCCGAAACTGTTTCTATTGCCTTAGGGTAGAAGAGAATGGAATCAGAAATAGAGAAAGGCAAATTTTCTTCTTCGCTACCCTTTAGTGCATTTGTGCATTCGTGCATTCACGGTGGGGGACTAACGAAATAGTGGGAACAACCCACACATGCATGGGGATTAGCTTACCGATAGAAGTTCGCTTAAAAATGTCTGTGCTTCGTGTATGTGTGTTTTCATTTAAAAGAATTCATTATTATAAATATGCTTATAATAATCAATACTTATTTAAGTTAAGTCGAAGGAACCAAGTTATTTGGTAAAGAATTGTTCAATAATCATTACTTAACAAAGAACGTCGTCAAATTAGGATGCTATAAAAAGAAGCCCTAATGAAATATTCAAAACCATTCTCAAGTATATTTATCGATCCATTTTAATTGTTATTTGTTTGCTCAATTGCCGGTTAATTGCACCAGAGCGTTCTCATCTATACGACAGAACTTATTCAATGTCGATCGAAAGATTTTTGGCGTGAAACCGACTTTGGCGTTTCATTCGAGCTCGATTTGTTTACTTATTGTTTCTACTAAAAGGTACTCACCAACCGGTCGCATTTGGTTCGGATGATGTGCCGTTTGTTTGGGCACTAAATTGTTTCCAGCTTTCGGACTCTTTGGAACGCCCCGTAATGGAACGTTTCGAACCCAAAATCGTGGACTGTAAAAACATCCAAACAGCCCCTCCCATGCTCTGCCGGGGAGATGTTGCATCCAGTGAACCCGGGGAATGGAGGTTTTGTTTTCATTAATTAAGTCAGTCACTTTTTCAATGCCACCCGAATTGGAGTTGAAGCGAATCGTACTGTTTTCTATACCTTTTCACCTTGTCCTATCCGTCGTTTTTAATTCCTTATTTCCTTGTCTTTGCTACTTCTGGTGGACATTTACAAAAACCGATGACAGACCGGGCCTCGGAAATTGATGAACCACCCCGGTTCAACGTTTTTGCCGTTATAATTGCTAGAACCACCTAGAGGGAAGATGGGAAGGAAAAGGGTAGAAACGGAGAACCAATAATCACAACAATTACACGAACCAGCGGGTTAGGCCCTGCACGAGCAATTACCGCGAGGGCCACATTATAGTTTGCCGGAAAAGTAAGTGACCGCGAGGCGTAACGCCACGTAACTTATACTGTGGCATTTAGTGTTGTGTTGGGAAAATTGTGTGTGTGTTTTTTGTTTGGTTTCTGCCATTTTGTTAATTTACTTTACTTTTGTCCTCCAAAAATTGGCTTCGTTCGTTTGGAATTCGCCATCCGTTTTGGATATGTCGAATCGAAAACAAATGTTCAGATTGCAGCTGAGCTGTAGAATTTGTTAATTTTTTTAACACTTTGCACGAATGAGCACCATTTTCGAGGTTTTGGGTGAAAGGTTATTTTTATGCTAAATTTAAAAAAATATATTGCCGTTATAATTAAAAATAAATAAATAAATAAATAAAATAAAACATCTTAACAATAACGACCTGAATGAGTACCGATGTACAAAAATGAAATAAAGGTAGTGCTGTATTCGGCATATCATTGCCAAACTATCACCTTCCACACAATTTGCCATGGCCCCGGGAAAATGGAACGGAACGCAGTTTGGGTTTTCCTTGTCGTCGTTGTTGTTGTTGTTGTTTGCTGTACTTTTTTCACATCGATCGATTTTCCACGGTATAGTTTTACCAATTTTTTAAGCGTAAACTTGTTGCACATTTTCTTTCGTCACCAGAACACGGGTGTGTGATTTCCCTGTTTCTGTGGAATGGTTTTATGATAAATTTCCATTTGCTGTTGCTTGTTGGTAGTTGCTACGTTATGTTGAAATGGAAAGCTTCTGCCGTCCCGCGTAATGGTGGGCATCACCAGAGGGTGAGATTGGTGGAAATTTTGTCCGTGGCAAATATCCAAATGCTGTTTGTGAGAACAAAAAAGCTCGTTCCCATGCGATATTTAGCTTGCCATCAAACATAAAGACACGAAGACATAAAACGGAGCGTGCCTTCCCAGCCGACGCCACGAATAGCTTTGGATAGCTATGGAAAACTGCTCTGGCAAGTTCGCCCGAGCATGATCCAGTTTTGAATCGTTGGCGTTGGTGGTTGTAGCTGAAAAATCGGCTGCAAAATGGAGATGATGGTTGGGTGCCGGCCGACCAGCGAAGGCTGCCGTCGTTTTTGGCTGCTGGTGTTATTTAATTATTTATTCCAGACCACAACCATTCGGCGAGATAGTTTCCTTCTTGCGTAGTGCCAGTGCGGTTCGGGCGGTTTCGGTCTTAAATGGTTTCGTAATCGGGCTTCGGTATTGTTGTGTGTGGTGTAATTTAAGGTTGCGCTGCGGCTGAGATGCACTTTCCGCTGGGAGGTACTTCTATTGCCCTGCTGCTCGCGTAAGTAGGAGTGTGTCGTTTCACCGACAAAATGATGCTGCTAACAACCGCTCATGCTTGGCTGAACCGTCAACGGTAGATTGCGCTGACAGTCTGCAGCGTTGGATTTTTATGAATGGGACGATAATTAAACTGGGAGTTTGCAAAAAAAAAAGGACATTTTTGGCTAATTTGTCTGTAAAATAAATATGGAATGCTGTTTGGAATTTTCTCAAGTGTTTACTTTATTCTTTTTGCATTTTATTAAACAACCAGAAGAGACGTAACATTTATACAATTCAATAATTACAACTGCAGATACAGATGATTTTTTTATAGCAACGTTTAATATTTACATGGTTTCTTTTGAGTTCTGTGTCGTCCCAATAACAAAAACATGAAGTAAGAAAAAAGGAGTGAACAAATCAACAGATTCACCAATCCCATTATTAAAATCTTCCTTACAAACATATACCACCCACCCTCAGCGTGAGCAAAGGACGAAACGCACATGGCAAGAGAATTATTGGCATATTTGCTATCGGAAGCAAACAACCCATTAATTTGAGCTAGAAGCAGAAGCACATTTTCTTTCCTTTCGTTTGCTAGTGAAAAGAATTTGTCCCACTCAACGATAAGCTTTCCCACCGTCTGTGGCGGTATATCCTTTGCCGGTTGATCTTACCATTGATAGGCGCCGCGAACATTGGCGTCCTGGCGGGGCGAAAGGTGTTGCACGTGGGCGGCGGTGGCTGTTTGTCATAATTTTGTGACTTCTAGCGCACTTTATCTTCGGAAGGAAATGGGCACGCTTTTGTTCGTTTTATAGTCGTTCGCAGGAACTGCGCTGTGTTTGTAAAAAGCAAAAAATAAAAAAAAGCACCGCACCAAGTGCTTCTGATCCCAAATGTAGCGCGGGGTGGGACGAACAACCCCGAATTCGATAATAGCATTCATGCCCTTTGGAAGGTTGTTTCATCCCTCGCCGCCGGTCGTAGGTCATCGTTCCCGCGGGGGGAAAGTTTTTCGAGATGGCGCATAGCCGAAACCAAAGAAAAAGTAGACAAAAAAAACCATACAACCGGGGGAGCATACAAAACAAGAGCGCTCTACCGTTTGGACTACAAAAAAAAAATAAAATAAAACGAAATCGCACGAGAATTGCTTTCGCTGGGGGAATTGTTGATAAGTTAAAAAATTAGGAATTTCTTTCGGAATTTCGATCGAAATATCATTAGGATCAATTGTTTTGCCGATATACGTTCCAGACTTCAGAAGCCGTCGGTTGGTTGCGAAGTCATTATCTATGTGTAGCTGCATCCCTCATTGATACACAAAAAGTAGCGACGCGTGAAAAGACGCGAGCGAAATAGAACGCTGTCTAAAAGACACAGGGTAAGCCACTCCGGTTTTAATCCTTCACTACCACATGTGCATAGAGCGATAAACAAAATTATAAACTCATCCTTGCAACTGTAAGCAAGCGATTCGGCTGCACGCGGCAATGGGATGACCGCTGGCCCCAAAAACAAAGAACAACATCATCCCCGTGTCAGCTACGAAACGCGCACAAAGCACATTTGTGTTTCGGTATGAGTGCGAAGCAAGCATTAGTGTGATATGTGTGGCGCTGTCGAGAGGGAAAGCGTGTGGGTGAGCAAGAGTTTAAAATTTCTCGGTTTACTCATACCACGCACTAAGGACGCAGCCGTGGTGTGTATGTGTGTTTTTATGTGTGCTTGCGTTGATTGCGCGGTACACGATCCTTTTTTTTCCACATCTGTGCACCACACCGCTTCGCAGGATACGGTCGGATGAGAACGAAAGTTCGCTGACTTGGTCCTGGCTGATTTTGACGTCCTTTCTGTGTGTTCGTCGACCCTGTCGATCAACGTGGTTGAAGCCGCTTACTCTCTCTCTCTCTCTCTCTCTCTCTCTCTCTCTCTCTCTCTCTCTCTCTCTCTCTCTCTCTCTCTCTCTCTGTCTGTGTGTTTGTATGTGTTATGTTCTCTTCCTTTCTCGCAAACTACACAGTCAGCACATTTTCCTCTTTTATTTAGTACACCATCGACGATGGGTTTGTGCGCTTTGCTGCATGTGCTACTGGTGCGGGAAAAGGAAGGAAGCGATGAGCTCAAATTGTTGTTGTGAGTGATGCTTTATCTCTTTCTGTTTTCCTATTGAAAACGGTTTTCCCCACCTCGGGGCAATCGCCACAACTCCCGTGGCTTTAAAATCAATGCTGTCAATCGATGTCTAAAACGCGTATACACGGGGAAGACCTTGGCGATTTACTTCGCCTAAATGCATTTGCATTGTACATTTCAACCTTCTGTATATTTTTTTTTTCTATCATGCATGTGAGGTTAAAGTATTTACAACGAATACAGGTGAATTTCAATGTTTCAATTTGAATGCTCATGGCAGCAAGAACGCTCAACAAACTGTATGCAACATTTATTAATTTTCCAGCAACTTTGCTTTACTTCTAATGAAAAAACATTTTCGAAGTCTTGTTCCTAAAAAATAGTTGCATTTTAATTCTTGTATTTACTGTGTTATTTTCTGTTCTGCGAGTAAAATATACACTGTAATCTACCATTCAATGTATCCAACGAGACGTCTCCGTATACAAGGGCAACGCTGTCATGCACAGAAGATTGCATTTTGCGAAACACCGGAAGCCACTAACAAACAGCGATTACCTTCAACCATTTGGCAATTTCGAATTTTAGAAATGAAATTGCATATTGTGCATTCGGCTTTGTGTATGGGTTTTCCCTGTGCGAGTGGCAACAATTTAATTAACGCATGGTTTTCTACCATGCCGTGTTATATCCATGCTACTGGTGTGAGGAAACATTTTCTAATGCATTTTTTTGGAAATAAATTGGCTAAACAGGGCAAGAAAAAAGTGAACTATTTTACACATTTTTAGCTTTTTTTTATTAGACTGTCTTATGTACTTTTGTTATTGCCGAACTTTGACAGTCTGTGAGTTGAATAAACCTTAAGTGAATAATCTTCTAAATGAGAAGTGCTCTATTAAATAAGAGATTTAAACCGGAATAGCTGTGAGTGGTCGTGTGGTCGTGTGTCTCGGTGCTTAGTCTAATACACCGACGGTCGTGGATCGAATCCCATCCAGATAAGTTGTTCAAATAAGAGATAAATTAAAATCTGGTTGTTTTAAAAAAGTAATTCTTGATAAGTTGTCACTATAATAAATAAATGACTACAAACGTGATCTTCTCGCATGAAATGAAATGCCGTGAAAATCTATCGTGCTTATTTTTTAACTTTGGGTTCAAATATAACCATTGAATATTTAAGCTGGGTCCGATTCTATATGAAATAGCAAATATATTTTGTACATAGAACGTGTTCAATTTGCCAATAGCTTTCTGCTTTAAGTGCAGCGCCAAAACCAGACAATTGTGTGTATTGTTTAAATGGAAAGGAAACCGGTGGAACTACAGACGGGAGTCGAACGCACGCTAGCACCCAACTCGTGTCCTTTGTTCAGCATCTAAAAGGATTTATTTATAGCAGCATACGATTGCGAAATATGCGGCGTGAGTGAGTGCACTCTCCGTTAATGCACTTTTTTCTATGCACTTGCGTGCCTTCGAAAGGTCTGTATAAGGTTGTTGCTCATAATGGTTTTTGGCGGTGCTTGGGGTTTGTTCCTGGTGATTTTTTATGCGACAGCTGAGTGAACCCTGTTCGATTAATGAACTTATTAGCTTTTGTGTGAACAATAATGCTCGCTGTCGTTATTTACTTTGTTTAGCACACAACAACAGTTTAAATTGGAATTCAAGAGCTATGTGAAGTAAGTGCGGAGGTGTGTAGCAAAATACGACAGCGAGGAAAAAAAGGTGCTTGGAAAAACGTGCGTAGGAGTGATACCGAACCGCGAACCGAGAGAAGCAGAGCGTAACGTCCGCATGGCATGAGCGCGCAATTGTGATAAGAAACACCTTTGCCAGCAAAAGGACGAAAGAGAAACACTTTGGGGCTTTCGAGCATCGACTCTCCCGGAGTGAAGAGTATCCTTTTTTCAGGACGACTCACAATGAGCGTGTCTCGCAAAACATCTAAACAGACGTTAATGGTGGTTATTGCTCTCGTCCCCAATAACGAGCATCCGAGAGAAATGAACACCTGAACTGATGGTGCTCCCGGACTTGCGCACTGTTTACCGCCATTGCCATTAAAACCATGGCGGCAGTTGAGATCCTTTTACTCTTTTCGTTTGTTTTTTTATTTCCTTGGAACCGTTTCTCTCTCGTGGATTTTCCCTCTGGTAAAAGTTTGTTATGTGTATGGTTTTTCCGACGCTGCATTCCAGTGTCGCTGCCACTGTATCTTGCAGCCCAGTCCTTCACTGGCGGGAGCATTCATTTTATGCGTGAGTGACGCTCCGTGCCAGGGATAACAAAGACACACTCGGTACTCGGACAGTTTCGGAAACAGTGCGCGAAACGCCAAAAACTCAACGACAACGAAAAACGTAGCAAACGTGTCGTTTCGTGCCGTTTCCAATGTTGCACATTATTGGTTTCGGATGTGCAAAAAGGTGTGCTCCTTCTAAACCGTGTTGCGACATTTGCTTTGTGTGTAAACCTTGGTACGTCCATGGCGTGTGTGTGTATTGCGTTGTTGTGAGTTGTTGCGCTGCCCAAAACTCGTCTTTGTGCTGTTGTTGCCCAGCCGAGTGGTGTGGTGAATTTTTCTACCATGTGGTCCATGGAAAAAGTGCATTCCCTTTAGGGTTGGTAAAACATACGCGAAAATCTGCTATCAAACTGCTCGTGTGTTTGTATGTACGGGGAGGTTTTTTGTGTAGTCCTTTTTTTTATCTGTGTGTGCTTTATCGTGCCGATGCATTAATAGAGATTGAAGATTAAAGTTTTCATTTTACGGTTTGAAAAACGACTTCCAAAACATCATCTGTTTTGCTGTTATTAGAGAAAAGGTGGGTTTATATCTGACAACTACGTACCACAAAGTTTGTCTGTGGCTGTGTGTTTATCAGTAGTTTGTTTATTTTATTTGGGCGTAGAAAACAAGTTAAAAAGTTTACCAGAAGTTCTCACTAAAGAGACCTAAGGTTTATCATGTACAAGCATGAGGACGGCAGCAATCAGGTGAAACATGTTGACGGACTCACCATCCATCCTTCAGTTCGTACGTAATCTCTTTCCCCACACGATAAGATCGTGTGCATGTGAAAATATGAGTAGTACAAACGAAACAATTCATTTTCNGTGTGTGTGTATTGCGTTGTTGTGAGTTGTTGCGCTGCCCAAAACTCGTCTTTGTGCTGTTGTTGCCCAGCCGAGTGGTGTGGTAAATTTTTCTACCATGTGGTCCATGGAAAAAGTGCATTCCCTTTAGGGTTGGTAAAACATACGCGAAAATCTGCTATCAAACTGCTCGTGTGTTTGTGTGTACGGGGAGGTTTTTTGTGTAGTCCTTTTTTTTATCTGTGCGTGCTTTATCGTGCCGATGCATTAATAGAGATTGAAGATTAAAGTTTTCATTTTACGGTTTGAAAAACGACTTCCAAAACATCATCTGTTTTGCTGTTATTAGAGAAAAGGTGGGTTTATATCTGACAACTACGTACCACAAAGTTTGTCTGTGGCTGTGTGTTTATCAGTAGTTTGTTTATTTTATTTGGGCGTAGAAAACAAGTTAAAAAGTTTACCAGAAGTTCTCACTAAAGAGACCTAAGGTTTAAGGCTTCTTTACAGAGTATTTGGACAACTACAGACAACTTAACCCAGCAAATGGTTTGATCAGGTTCCAGTAAGTAACCAGTAAGTCTGTAAACTTTATCGAAATAATTGCCTGTCCAGATAAAGGCAACATTCAGCATCCATTGCGGATCTGTAGCAAAAGCTCTTTGTGTTGCCGATACACAGTACTCTGCTGGTTAACGCCGTAAGCTGATGGTGAAGCACAGCAACAACACATTTCTCGCGATGCTGTCCCTGTGAGTGTATGTGTGTTTTGTTGGGGGGTTTTTCGCGCTGTTGTTGATCGGGAGTTGTTTTTCATTGCGAGACTGCGTGCTTGGTGCGAGGACTTGGCAACAATAAGACAACAACAACTACGCCTTCAATACCATCGGAGATGAATTTTCCAACAGAACAGGAGAGAGCAATAGAAAGAGTCGGACAGATGGGAAAGTATCGGAAGTGTGAATGAAACGGCACGAATTCAATCTTATTCATGAGTCCGAGATACATCTCGCTAGCCATGCTTCTCATGCTTTAATGGCTGTGTGTGTGTATGTGTGCTGTGAAGCGTACAAATAAAAAAAAGGAAAAGCGGGAGAGGGAAAAGAAAGCAAAAACAAAAAAAAAACAGCTGACCTTTTGTTTTGTCGCGAACTTTCTGTGCACCGTGTTGTGTGGTGTGTGTACGGGACAGCGATGGAGACTCCTAAAGTACGTTCGGAGTTCCTAAAAGAGGGGTTGGGAGTAAAAATCCAAACCAGGGGTTCACCGTTTGTTATTTCCGTTTTCGAAGGACTCTTGCATTGTACGGTAGGATGCGCTACGTTTGCAAAGAGTTGAATATTTGAGGGCATCCGATATTCGTTAGGTTGTATTTTTTCATTGTACATGTACTGAACGTCGTTCATACTTTGCAAAAGATTGGGGAAAGAAATGGAACATTATTTGATCTACTAAAAAGGGGAAAAACCTGTTCACTGTTATACCCCTTTTCAATTCTTGCGTCGCTATTTTCACCATCTCCACTAGGCACAAAACCAAAAACCTTTGGTTGGTGGAAAATAGCAACACATATTCGGTACGCATAATTTTGCACGGTTTCTCGGTCAGCACCGCTGGTTAGGAGGAAACAAAGAAACATAAGTTTTGCTTGTTCTGGCAGCCAAAAGATTCGCCACAGGAAAGCTTTGCATGGACACACTGGGGGAGAGTGAGATAAAGAGAAGCCCTTCTCGTATTTTCGATTGCTAGGATCATTGGCATTGGCGATAGGGTTTGCTACAATAGCTGCCACCATTCTAGTAGCAACATGATACGCGCCAAATCGTTGGATAAATCTATTCATGTGTGCAAACGAACCAAACAACGCTTCGGGCCATGTGTTTGTGTTTGGCATCCTTTTGTTCGAAATTGTATCATCAACGCTCGATCGCTCGGTGTGTCGCTTTTGCGAAATATTGTGGGGACGCCTAACGCGGGTTCCAATTAATGAATAAAACTGTAATTTAGCGCACTTTTTTTTTTTGCTTGCATCCTTTATTTGTTACACTGTGTTTGTTAATTAATTTTCTGTTTTTTCTCTTCCTCGTTGCAGGCACACTGTGGACGTTCGCGAGTTAATTCAAGTTCATCGGATTTCGTTTTTTTGCGGAAAAGTGGTTGTAAAATCATTGCTGTTTAAGTGTTTTATTTTTGAAAACGAACTGGTGTGTGTGTGCGTGCGTTGTTTTGTATAATATCCGTTTATTGGTTTGATAAGACGTGACAAAAAAGCGTGTTTTTTTAAAGTAAAATGGTTTTAATTGCTCATCATTTGTTTGATATTGTTTTTTTTTAGGTGCGTGTGATGCAGTGGCCCCAAAATTAGTGTGTGTGTAAAGATCCAATTAAAAAATTGTAATTTGAGATAATTTTGTGCCGCGAAGTGACGCGAAATCAATATATCTGTACGGATGACATGTGATGGGCGAGTGGCAAAGAAAGAGCTCCTAGTGTGCGTTAGCTTTTGCGTTAGTGCGTTAGCGTGTGTGTACGGTATGGTATGATAAATCTGTGACGGCTCGTCAACGTCTTCATGGATGTGTGAATGTGCGTAAGGATAAAAGAAAAGATCGTGATCCGTATGGTTTGATACGTGTGTTTGCATCATTTGATCAATTGCGTCGTTTTCGTTACCGATGCAAAGGCAAAGCTATCGTGCGTGCTATCGCGAGCTAGAAGAAAGCATTGTGCAGAAATTGTGAAGCAAAATTTGTACGTAAATAAAAGCGGAAGCCGTGAAGGAAAAGCAAACACGATCGTCCGTAGTATTGCTTAGCTGCTTTGTTCGTGTGCACGTGTTCGCGACGACGTGGCCAAGACGACGGCACATTCGCGCTTCAGATCACGGCACGATCGGCGGCGGCCATCCGGTTCCGGCTAATCGGGTGAAAAAATGCATCTGAAATGTGGATTATTGCTACTTTTTACGCTGCTGCTCCTCAACGACATCGAAAGTGGTAAGTAGCCGTGCGTGGACGTACAGAGAAGTGTTATTTACGTTTTTAACACCGTTTAACTATCGTACCCCGTAGAGAAACATTTGTATTCTCCCCAAAAAAAGAAGCAACTGTCACGGGCCGGGCTATGAATAGCAGAGGATGATGATTTGGATAAACAAACATTCCGAAATGAGCTTCCACTGTTGGCTTGCGGATTCTCCCTAATCCTGTGGCGTTGTTTGACTTCCCCTCTAATCCTTTGCTTCGGCCGAGCTGGGTTGAATTGGCTTTTTTTTTCCTCCTTTTTCTTGCCTTGAAATACGTGGCACGTGGCGCTTCCTGCAGCGGGTTCAGTATGAAATTGAGCAAGGAGCGCCGGGAAACCAGGTAGCTGGGATTAGGAAAACGTTCGCAGAATTGAAAAATATTTGAAATCGTTTCCTAAGTCCCGAGAGCAGGCATGTTGAATGCAAATCATCCTAAATTACCATCAGAGGAGATTACTTCTCCTCGCTTCGGTATTTGCAGTGTAAGTAATACTGAGACTGTTTTGCTGCTTTTCTGAACATTTGAGCAAAAACCTTTACCGATCTGTGTCAGACGAGCCAACAAATATTAGCTTTAACAAAATTGTCATAATTGATTCTCTTAAAAAGGATTTGATATGTATCTGACAGTCGAACACAATGAATGTATGTACTGGTTTTGTTTAAATATCATTAATCAATTGGAAATTGAAGTTGCAAACAAAAATGGCTGCATTTATTTGTTTTTTTTTTATAAAAAAATAAAATAAAACTCAAATATATTGTAGGATGGGATGGTTTTCGTCGTACCGTCTTACATCACGTCGATTGATCACGTTTTAGCATTTAACATGTTGGATGTTATAGAAGCATTAGTCCGTTGACGGTACGGCCTGGCAATGCAAAAGCAATTAAAAGCTACATAAGTGTGTTTTTTCACGACTTGTCTAACTGCAGAACGTGACCATCATTTGACTGACGCAATAACGTGATGCATTCTTGAGTGTATTCTAATCGGATGTTTGACAGTGCGACATTGAAATAGAATCGAAAACGTCTATAGGTTGAATTTAATTGTGAAAATTAGCAAAGTCATGTCGTTGAGACGTAGTCTTGGTAGTTATGTTCAATAATATTCTCTCGTTTTTGACTTGAAACGACTGGAAATTGCCCGTCCTTTATAGAAAAAGGCTTACTAAACTTTTCTGTATCACACAGCCAGATTGAAAGGTGGATTTCTTACTTTAAGGAGTTAAATCGGGAATGGCATTCAGTATCGGTCATGCTGCTCGAAGACAGGTATCGCTATCATTAAACTATCTTGATTAGAGCTTCGTTTCAGTTTAATTAGGTTAAATCTTTACCTGTGGTTTAGTGGTTTTGTGGTAGTAGCGTTGGTTCTCACGCTGCAATATCAATCTGTATATTCATTCTGTACCGTATATCAACAGACAAATTAAGACAACAATCATTTTTTTTACTTTGTTAGAACGTTATGTTATTTTACGTGTTAGAACGGACCAGGCCGTATTAGACTAATTTTACCACGTAGCAGGCTAGTCAGACCATGCTACGGGGAGACGGTCCGAATGAGATTTGAACCGGGTCCGGTCGTGTTAGGGACCAAGCGCCGTAGCCAAATACACCAACAGGCCGCCCTAAGACAACAATCATATTGAGATTGTTTTAATATCAAATAGATGAAAATCATTTATAAATGATAGTGAGTTCAAATGTAAACACTGAAGTGATGTTTTTGTCCTGAAAAAAACCCCGTTAAAATATATTAGAATTTAAACAAATATTAAAACTAGTCAGTTAAGTAAGAGAATAGGCAATCAACTTAAAATCATAATGAAACCAAGCACCTCTGGGCATTTTGCTTACTAAAGTAGATTGTTGTTTTGTTTTCTATTCTGCGTGGGTTGTGTGGTTTAGAATTAAGATTTTCCTTCATGCTTTCAAACTGCTGCTGATGTGTGATGTTTGTGTGCTTGTGGTTCTTTTAATTATCTTCCAACATTTCCACTTGGGGTGATTTTTGAGTTCTTATTTGCGTTTACACGTCATTCCGGTGGATTGTGAATGTGCTCCAGTTTTGCTTTTGTTTGAGTTTTATCCATTCCGGTGATAGAACGACATGCTCCTGGTGGGTGGGAAAACATCGCTCCGGTGTAACTTTGCGCGTAAGTGCCACAAGTTAGCAAATGTAAGTGTGCTTGATGCCACGTTAATGCTTCGGGTGGTGTACTGTGAGATGGACGATTTATGTGGTTTCGACATATTTTCTGAGGTAAAAAAAAAAACAATACAAAAACAAACATCCCAAAGCTAAATATAAAATGCTTTGCGACAGGTGGTAAACACAAAGTAGAGAAAAGCTTCTCTTGAAATTTAGGTGAAATCGTCCACCAAAAGGCAGCATTAGGCATTTCTTTGGCGACCGATGAAAAAAAAAAGAATAAGATACACATTAAAAATGTTCCACCGTGTAACGTAAGAGGTGATTTGTGGTCCTTTTTTCTCTAAATTTGGGACTGTTGGTCGTGCTTTTAGTTTCGAAAGGTCATTTTTGCCGGATAAAGTACCATAAGAACGGTAGGACTCCTTTGCGGATTAGATAGGTTGCTGTTTTTGAATGGAAGAAAGAACCTTTTTTTTGCATGTTTCGCAGAAGCTCCATATACAGGGATAAGAGCAAGGGCACCTTAATATCTCCTTTCAACCTTCTTCACTCAAAGATCCTGTTGGTGTAGAGGGTTTAGGATTTATTTGTTATTAGGAAGGACTTACGCTATCGTCGTTAAGCTATGGGGCTGCATTTTTTATGATATGCCACATGCGTAATACCTGTTGCATGGCTGCGAATAATGCAGGGTAGGGTCAGAGGTTTTGTAATTAAATTTTAATACCATGTAGATCGTCCAAATTGAAAAGTAACTATGGGACAAATATCTAATTTGTTGGGTGGGGACAGAATCACTTTGAATGTTATGTCTTATGATTCATCTTATGAATTTCTTATGAAGAACGATATTTTTTTGCTTGAAATTTGATGGCACCACAATAAACTTCGCATGAGACTTCTTAGTGTTATTCATTCTTTAGATTAATGTTCTTTATGGTTAATATTAGCATATAACGCGTTTTCGTAACTCAGAACAATTTTTCGCTTCACTTCAGATATGTCTAGGTTTTGCCATACGCTGCTAACGTTCCTATTTGGGGCTCATTTTCACGAGTCACACTGAAAACACATAACCTCCAAACGCGTCTTTGAAGGACGCTTGAAGCCGTAACGAAGTCGTTGAAAGCAGCAGCACCTCGGCGCGTTCGATGGTTCGTAATGTAGTAATTTGGAAGCATTTTAGCATTTGGTGTGTTTTCGCCCGAAACGAAGTGGAAGCTCTTGGCGAAAATTTGTACCCTTACCATTACCCCGACCGTACGTGACTGTTTGGCAGACGGTTTTGATTGTGTCTTTGGTCCGGCTGTCGGAAGTGGTGTCCTTCGATGGCATTCCGACGACCGCGGGGGATGGATAAAACATAAACCAGTTAACACTCAGTGCGTTGAAACTGTCCCAAAAATTAATTCAAGCGTTTCAAATGATACCGACGGCAAGTTATATTGCCTGCCGGTGGCATGGTAGGGCGCGAGGGACATCACATAAAAATTGGCTATTAAATGTTTGCCTTCGTAAAGATGTTCGCGTTTGTTACAGTGAATGGAAACTGTCCTTCCGGTCAAAGCAATCAAGGTCTAGGTGCTATGGCGTATAATTTTCCTGTATTTGATTCATATTGAAACATTGAGTAGACGAACCACGTGGATGGAATAAGTATCTGTTATATTAATTTAATGTTTTTAAATTACAAACGACGACGCTTATAAAGGTTACAAACTACATACTTCTTTTCGACTACTATCCGTGTGTAGTTTGCTTTTAGTAGCTTTATTACGTTAGTTTTAACTATATTCAGAATAATTAATTTCTTTATATTTAGATTTATACCATAAAATCAAGCATAGCTGAGCTTGATGGTTGAGTGGTAGCGTGGCCGAATTTTACAACATAGACCTGATTCTAAAATCTCATCTAGACCCTGAGTACCTGGGATGCAAAAACTGACTATAATTATACACAAGCTACACGGTAAAAATAAAGTCTAGTGAACCAGTATATGGGTTCAGTAAATCACTCACGAATGAGTTACTATTCTCGAATGTTAAATGTCTGTTTGTGAATGTCTTTAAATAATTCTTCTTTGCCCATTGTTCTGATACCAATGCATTCCCAAACATCAGAACGTGCCTGATGCATTGCATTCAAGAAAAGGAGGTTAATCGTATGAGTTGTTGAAAAAAAGTTGGAAAACCAGGACGGGGAGATGAAATGTTATTTGAATAGTTGAAGAGAAAAAATGCATTTACATACCACGGAGATGTGAACAATAAGTGAGAAAAGTGGTAAGAAGCCAAATGAATCTAGTATACTGTTTTAATTAAAAGCAAAGCATGAAACAAGTTAAATTTCTGAACAATTCCAACTAGTCATTTGAATTGATTTCGTTGGATATTAATGGACTTTTAAAGTTGTGCCAAAGGAAAATATAAATCAAATGAACAGGAAGGTACTTACGCTGCATTTAAATCGCTTAAATTGTTTATGAAATTTGCAAGCAACCCTGCAACAAGCGTAATGAATATTTGAGTCAGCTTATTCAGAAGTTTACAGTTTACCCGGACAGCATGGTTGAGTTTCCTCTGCCGGATTGCCGGTAACAAGTGCAGCAGTGCAAAAGGACCGTAGCCTTTGTGCAGCTGTCATTTTATGAGCTTCCATTCTGGCGTTTCTAAACTTGTTGGAAGAAGTATGCTTTCCCAGTTACGTTTGGCTCCGTTCTCTTTCTCGGGAGCAATTGTTGAGTGAAGGGAAAAAGTTATGCTATGCAGGTTTTAGAAGAAGAATGTTAATGCAACGAATAGCAGCTCGGGTTACTTGTTGTGAGGCTGTCTTTATGCACTTTGAGTTATGATCACTAAGTATGTTAACACCGTTTGAAATTATATTTAAGGGTTTATACATTCTCGACGATGCACAAATTTGGGTCAAAACTATGGAAGCATTTTTTTAAAGATTTAGTGAAACTATGGTAATATTATATGAAGCAATGAGTTGTTTATTACATTGTTCATCGCTATTTACGTCTTTATGTCGTTACTTGTCAAATCCCAGATCGATATTTGGCGTTGTCTTTTTAAAGAATCAAGCCATTTTTGATGTTCTGGAACTGCTGGTCATCCAGGGTTCGTGTTGTCGAAGGAAACTGGCAATTTTTAAATCGTGATACATCTAGGGAATGGAAAGGTTGAATCATCCATATTACCGTTTTCGAATAAGTTTTCACCGGTTTGACATCCAAAGTGCAAGCGTTGATTCATTTTGTCATGCCAATGTCGCGCAGAGCTCGGCTCAATCGCATTAATTTGTTTCCGTAGATAGATTCGTCCGATTTCAATAACTTTTAATAGCTTTCGCAGGTTTAGTCTCTCACCACCTTTTCGTCTTCGGACGTTTCGAACGTCCTTTAGCCTTTCATCACGAAGACATATCCGCAACTAATTTTCCAAAGTGACTAAACCCTTTTAGACACTATGCGTCATGTAGAGAAACTTGATATCTGAAATAACAAGTTGCCGAAAAGCTTTAGCTGTCGTTAGGTTCGTTTTAAAAACAAAACAGTGTGACTTTTTGCAAACGATAATTACTAGACTAGAAATAAACCATATTGTTGGGTGCAATAGATAACAATAAGCAAATATAAAATATGTCAATACAGTGCCTGTTTTACTACTTGATTTGTGAAGTTTTGGTGAGGCTGGTCCAGACAATCATAATGGGCACGTTATTTAGTTGTGGACCTAACATATTCATAAATCACTATCGTAACGAGATAGCGCTGTTTTTATGTTGCCACTTCCATCACTAGCTGATAGTCGCTTCAACAGCTCTGAGCAATAACTTCTGTAGAAACTGTCACTCTTTCCCATGTATTAAATATAAACGTGTCTAACTAACAGCGAGTGACTCACGCAAAACACGCTCCCGCCGACTTGCCATGTTGGTGCTAATGATGATAACATTTTGCACAAATTTGAAGCACCCTCTGCCGTAGATTGGATGCGCTTTTTGTTTTCTCTTGTCATGATTTCGCGCGATGCTTTCTATTACTACCACCAACACTAATAGCGGCGGCATACTGGTAACGTTTGCGCGAATGCATTACGCAGCAGACGCGGCGGTACGTTGCGTTTGTTGATGAGTTGTTTCCTTCGGCAAACATCACATCGATTTGTATGTAAAGAGAGAACCCATGGGATGATGCTGTGTGTACTGCAGTGTTAGTGGAGATAATTTTGTTGGGCAATGGTGAAGTTCAAGGCGGTGGTGACTCATTGTGAAAAGACACAAAAAGTATTTAACCATAAACTAAGAATATGTGCGGAAATCTATACTTTTTTACAGCAGCGGTTGAGCGATTAATGCTGGAACTGTCGGAACATTTACTTTGACTCTCTTTTAATCAAATAAATGAATGGATTTAACACATCGTATTGATGTCAAAAAATATGACAACCGATTCCAGAACTTAACAGAAGGTTTTTAAAATTAAACATCGTGCAAAAACGCTTTAAACACGTTTGGAGAAAGCGTTTTGTTTTTAGTTTTACACAAAAATCGTCTGTTGAAGCTGCGTTTGCCAGCTGCGTGACCGCTAATGTACATTTAAAAAAGTGCTAATAGCCCGATGTTACCTAAATGTAAGCTGGTCAACATTAACCACAGGGCGTTCCGTCAAACGCAACGTTTCGCGCGTATGTCGCGAATTCTCAAACGGCAACGCGACTAGAGGTCAGTAACATCCGTGAAACATCGCTTATTTGGCCGACTGTCTTCTCTCCTTCTCTCTCATGCACCATCTCACACACACACACATGCTTACATCAGCAAACGCAACTCCACACACACGCACACACACTTGCGTACACACTGGTAGTAAGCAGTGCTTTCCTCGTGGCCAGATGATGGCCATTGCCAAGTAGGACGTGTGATGATGAGACAGACCAACTGATGCGAATTATTCCGGACCGTGCTTCACAGCCAACACACGACGGTCCTATACCGGAGGGCAATGATTCATGTTCCGGTTTTTGAATTTTCCCTTCCGCCCACACCGGTTGCGGAGGGTGGCGATAGAACCTTGCTCCGGCCGGGATTGTTTTTCGAGGCCACACCACCGCCAAAGACACGGACAACCCCAAACCGGCACTGTCGGGGGGGAGGGAACTTTCAAAGCGCACCACGGGGATAGTTGGGACGTGGAACATAGCATCAGAGAATAATCTGGGTGCGCAAAGCATTCGCCATTAATCATCATTTGAATCTCGTTTGTATTCTACGAATGTCATCTCGCTTTTCTGATTGCTATCTGCGCTCTATTCTACACCATTTTTCAGCCGCGGGAGCAATGGCTTGCTATTGGTTTTTACTGCTCGGTGCTATTAGATTGTTAATTTTGTGATTTTCGTTTTTTACACAATATTTCGTATGTGTTTTTTTTTATTCCCGAAAACCATTTCTAAAACCATTTCCTTTTAAAATTGCCGATAGCGTTGATAGAACTGTGTGCAAGGGCAATAAACCTTGAAACATTAAGCTACACATTTTTATGTTTGTGATCTGTTTTTTTTTGTTGTCTGTTTTCCATTAGTGCATTTAGATGTTTAAAGCTATAAAAAGCGGTAATAAAGAGGGCTGGGCAAAATGTTATAAATTAGCGTTTATTTTTTATTCAACTGTTTGCCGAATTTTGTACACGAAATACTAGTAAATCTTATATTTTTTTGATTTTTTTTTCATCCATAACGTGATAACTATGTTGTTCCATTTATGGCTGGAGTGATAAATGCCGTGCCATTATTTAAATTATGTTTTCCTTGAATTGAAATTTTCGAAGATGTAGTACGCTCTCAGTTTTCAAAGAATTGCGCCAACTTTCCTTAACCGTAGTCTCTCGTATGTTCGAATGGTCTGTTAAGCTTTGATTGTTTGAGTCGTTCCATAGAAAACTTTTAATGAGCAGCTGAAACAAGCGATCTTATTTTTATAACCTACGGGCATGGAGTAGTTGTAGAAAAAAAGTTTTAATATTCCTGAGTTTCTCTAGAACTGTTTCTAGCATTGTTTTTTTTCACAATGTCTAACGAAAATACTCTTTTGATAATCGTTAACTCTAACCAATAATACTATACGAATAAGAAATATTTTACAACTGATTTCAATTCTAGTATCAGCTGTTTAGTTCGACTGTTTTATGATATGAAATATTTCAATATAAGCAGAAGTTCACGTTTAATGCCCGTTTCGTTATCGTACAATCATGGAGCGCACGTATTAGATTCGGAATTGCCGATGAGTAGCCACTAGTGCGATTGGTATACTGCTTCTGCCATTAATAATTCCTACGCAACGATTTTCGGAAGTCATAAACGAAAGGAAAAATAGTACCGAGAATAAATCATATTCAACGAAGCGCCAGGAATGAGGAGAAAAAGAATAATAATAAAACAAGAGAAAAGCCGAATTGGTTACTTGGTGAAGCGTGAGTTCGCTAGGGTAAAACTCGTAATAATATTTTACGATCCTTTGTTCGGGGTTTTCGATGCTACGAAATATGAAACATCGGTTCAGCTTACGAATACGAATCTTAAATTGACCATTTCAGAAACCAGATGAATCGCTGCATGCGATACACCTTTGTCACCTGTAGCATATTAGCCTTCTACTGTCCAGATCGAATGTTTCCGAGCGATTTGGCCAAGCACCACGATTCTGGGTAAATTTCACACATTTTGCTTTGCTGCTCGCCTTGTACGTCTAGGACGTGGAGGCTAAAATCCTTTAATAATTGCTCTTTTAGTTCAACTGACGTATTAGTATGAACTCTGCTGCTATAGGGCTGTTGGGCGGTGTGAAGTGTACATAAGATTTACATACTTTAATTTATTCACTCTCCAACAATGTAACACACAGATTGAATAATGGAATCACACGGATACGATAGCAAGAAAAGAAAACATTGTTTTTCTACTTTCGAATTGGAATTAATGCGTTATTGGAAAAATAAACGATAAAACATATTAATTTTGTTCGCGTATTTTCTAACATATGCGCCACGTGGAAGTTGCACAATGTACGATATGATGTAAAACAAGCATAAACATTTAAGCTTTGAAGCGAACTAGAAATCGTGTAGCAAATAATTCATCTCTCAGTTCGCTTTTCCTTTCTTGTCTTCTCTTCTTCACTTTTTGCTTTTCTTTTTGCTGATTTAAAGCATGAAGCAATGATTTTTTGTAAATGATATTATTGCCTCATTGGAAAGTCCTAAACTCTTAATTTGATTTAAATTTATTTACAAAGTGTGGATTTACTCGTGCTTTACCTACGCCCGTATTGGATATATTCGGGCTGAATAAACATAGAGGAAAAAAAATGCATTGAAATATTGTATGAGCATGACACTCATAATGCATGTGATTTATTCCCAATGTCTGTCTACGGCTACCAATAATATTATGAATCTTTGTAAACCAACAGGCTAAAAATGTTCATGATATTGCTGAATTGATCAATATTTTTCATACTTACTTGCGGGCAAAATGCTGCAAAAATTCAATCAATTTACGCTTTTTAAAATCTTCATTATTTAATGGGATTTCATTTTCATAATTCAATTGTTAAGCGCTAATTTATATTATCTTAAAGATTTGGTTTCTGATTTTTTTTTTGCAAAATATTCTCAATTGAATAATTAAGTTTGTTGTTATTTCAAACAATTATAAAAACTATTATTTTTCAGTCTTTTCTGGTTTTTCAATCTTTTTTCTGAAATTTAAACATGAACAAACACTAACATTTTATGTTGAAGTTAACGGACGTCACAACCTATTGCCAACATTTTTTTTACTACGCAATCCATATTCAAAGCCATTCCCTAGTGTCGCATTGATAAAAATTTCTTCGTTCTTTTTCATATCAACACTCTGACCAAAGGTCATCGGAAATCGAGCGAACGATACACAACCTTGTCAACTGGGAGCGTGAAAGTAGCTGTGTGTCTGTAAAATGAAATGGAAAAATAAATAAGCTAGAAACTAAACTAATTGACCTAAATCAGACAGGCGTGAACTTCATGTGCGAATGGTGAGGTTGATGATGATTGGTGCATGGATTGTAGGGTGAGCACCGTGACAAGTTGTTTCTCATTACTGCTTGTCAGTTGATCTTTCAGAAACTTCGTTCCTTCAATGTATTGTTGGAATGGTGTAATTGGATATTTCCCAAAGTTATCCAAACGTTACATTTCGTGTTTGGTTGTTTTTTTACAGATATTAGAGCGCAAAATAAAAGCAATTCGCATACATCGCATCACAAATCTATGCCAAAATAACATTGAAAATGGTTGATCGAAGGTTACAGTTGATTAAAATGGAAATGTCACTGGTTTTGGTTTGATAGTTATCCCACCATTCTCCACTCTTCAATAAAACCACCAACAAAACTACAAATCACTCGTTCGAATTCCCTCGGGTGTTTGCTAAGCTGTGCGGGAGTATATGTATCACTATATATGCTCGACAGGAAATAGATTAACGGTCGCCGGTATGCGTAACTCGTGCATGCTCATGATGTCGCTTGTGGCCGTAGTACCAACCCGCGTTGATGTTATTTCTGCTGCAAACTACAGGCCACATTATAATGACAATGTGTGAAACTGATTTATCAGTCGCTTTTGACTCGGAAGTGTGCCGCGTATGGTTGTTATTACAAGAAACATTGTAACTTTTTGGTGCTATTATGGATGAGTTGATGGTTGTGTATAACATGGCAATATTTATTATTCTTGATATTGATGAGATTTTCATTCTGTTCAGGATAATGATTGTGATTTTGCTAATAGTACAATTTGTTTGATTTGAAGTTTTTTGTTTGTAGTAGAAATGGGACAACTTGCATTTAATTTCAATTTACGTATAAACTTAGAATTTGTAACATATTCCTCTACAACATTATTTATTTCATTTTATAATGCATAACTATACATCGAATGTTAAGTTGAGGATCGGGCTAAAATCTCCTAAGTTGGTAATTTTTAAGAGGAAAGTTGAAAATAAATTTCCACATTGGCAACACAACAAAAAAAGAGTTTGTAGCGCCCAACGTGGGGCTCGAACCCACGACCCTGAGATTAAGAGTCTCATGCTCTACCGACTGAGCTAGCCGGGCTGTGTGATGGAGGGTGGTTACGATTGAAACACACACCGTGTGATCGTGCTGTCCGACCTATGATCCAAGATCGATTGCGTTCCACTTGGCGTGCTTTATTTATAAGCATCGCCTCTTGTGTTGAGACCGCACCACGAACAAGAGCTGGCGAGAAAATACACTTTCTATAAGATAACGATGAGCAGAATCATATGAATAAAATTGAAGTGCGAATGTTATAATACACTCTTACCATGTAAATCAGTTCATCTTGTGTCTTTATGTGTTCGCCAACCGGGGTTATGTTTCTATGACCCCTGATCGAAGTGAAATAAGATCTAGTTGAATACCCGCTTAAGCATTTGATTTCCGCTTCGGAATGCATCAGCAAGGGTATTATGTTTCACATAACAATTTACAAGCATCGCCGCATCTGCCCCAGCATAACTATGTGGAACCAGCATTTACCGAGTGTGTACGTGCCTGGAAGCGTTGCTATTTATTTCTGCATGCGAAAACAAGAAATAGCCGCGGTCCGACCAACCACATCGCAATCGCTGGAGCGTATTAATTTAATCGTGAAGCGCTCCGATTGTGAAAAGGTTTAAATCGGGACACATTACAACGCTTTCCGTAGCTGCAAGACGTCTGCCAGTAATGCTCTAGCGAGGTGATCACTTGTTTTCATTTGGTGTACAAGTCTTTTGATCATCAGTGATAAAACCTCTGTTCGATGCCGTGAAGATTTCTGTCACGTGGTTTCAAGCAATCATCAAAGTGTTCCGGGGCGGTTGGGAACGGTGTGTGGCCTTGTACAGGGAAATTGCTCAATTGACCGACGAACCAGAAGGAGAGTTCTATCGAACCACAGAGTTACCAATCAACACATCATCGATCGGTCGAATAGTGTAAGTACCGCCCCGTTATCGGCAAGACCCTCGGCATGTGTGAAGTCTAGCGTGTTCCATAGCAAACGTGTCGATTCTTCCAATACAAACATTGTTCATTATGTTGTCCCCCGTTTTATGCTGCTACACACCCTTTGCTTCATTGGGTTGGAAAAAAATCCGACAGATTGCCGGTCAGCGCTAACGAGGCGGTGTGGTTTTTCTCTCTTGTTCCCAGAATAAATCATAATTAACGACACGTCTGTTGAAAAGGCTTGTTACATAAATTTGTTGTTGTTTTTTATTCTCGGTTGTATGTGTGCTGCTATTTGTTGCGTGTTTGGACACAATGAAGAAAAGCATATGGTTGTGTAATAAAATCGAAATATTAAACAGTCAATATTAAAACCATTTTGAGAGAAAAGCCAACGAAAGGAAAGAGTGAACATTTCTTTTTTTTTTTGCATTAAAGTTAAATATAAGCAATAATTGCGGGGCACATCACAAGGGGATGTAGCTCAGATGGTAGAGCGCTCGCTTAGCATGTGAGAGGTACCGGGATCGATACCCGGCATCTCCAAAAAGAAGGAAAAGGTTTGTTTTTTTTTTCTATTTTGTGTCTTTTTATGAAAAACTGTCAGTGCTGCGTCAACAATTTATCTGCTTCCCTTACTTAGTATGTGTGGGTCCATATCATCTTTCTTATGGTGCTTCATTATTCACGCCTACGGCATGATAATAAATTCGTAGAGTTCTGTCGACCAGAAACACTTTGGTGTGAGCGCTTTTGCTTTTTTTTATGATGCCGATTAAGATAACGCACACACAAAAATTGCTATCATAACTTAATGTACCACAATTACCTCCCACACTATTCACTTTGACCGAAAATGGATCGTTCACGCTATTTTCGCCAAGAAGCGAACGAAGTTCATTATCTTTCGCCGAAGCACAAAACAAAACGCAAAAATTCGTCTACCGGTGTTTTATTGGTCACTTATTTTGTCGTTAATCAGTAGCGTAATTTCGGACAGGTTGTAGGTTGTGGGAATGGTTTTTATGCGTGGAGAAACTGGATAAAGACAACAACGCTTTATCACAAACGAAAACAAAACAAAAAATAATAAAACCAAAAACAAAACATTAAGCACACGTTTACACACTTTGCAGGTTCACTAAGTTTGTGGTTCCAAAGCAGCGAGAATGTGTTTAAGCATTGAAACAAATACAAAAAAAAATGTTATGAAAAGAAACAAAAACGAAAATGGAAATTCTCTGCTGAATGCCAACACCACCCCGTATACATTGGGCGGTTTTCCCTTGCCGGTCGTTTTCACCTCACCAGGAAGGATAACGAATTTATTAGCCTCGCGTGTCACCATATCGTTAAGCCTGTCAGCGACAACAGCAACTTGGGAAGGAGAGAGAGGGAGAAAGAGAGAGCGAGTAAGAGTGAAAAAAAGAAAGAAAAGCGGGAAATGGATAGAAGGACTAAGCTGGGAAAATGTTACCACACATTGGTGGATCGGCAGAAAATTCCACTTCGTGCCCTTCCATCCCACGATGGAGCTGAAACACTTCATTCATCTTTGCCACCGGTTTTTCTATGTATATTGAAAGTCATTTTTTTTGCTTACCATTTTGCGAATAAATTGCACCACCTTATGCGATGCGGTTGTGGGCGCATGTTGCACAAGTGGGGTGGGGGGTTATGATGCATTGCAATCCATATGGTTTTCTCAAACGGTAGCTCTTTCGCATAATGCCATCTTTCCTATTTAGGTCATTCAGTTAGGAGCGGTTTATTCCTGCTATTACAAAACTTCTGGACAAATCCCCCATCCCCCCCTCCCCTCCGAAAAACTGACCAGCCATAAATTTTGCCCTTTTATTTTAACCCCGTAAGAGTGCCGGGAACGGTTATAAGTTTGACCGCCTTTCCACACAAATCACCACCTTCGCCGATCGATTGCACGGTCGAACGGTGGCCCCTTCAGTGTTCAGCAGGCAATCCATCCAATTTGAGAAAAATGAGAAAATGCTGAAACTTGTGGAGCGCACACAGCACGGTCACTGGGAAATATGCAAATTTACCAACAGCATGTCCGTTTTTAATGTGTGTGTGTGTTGGTGTGTGTTCCTTGTCCCCATCACGTTTGGTCCTGTTTTGTCCTGTTCCGTTGCATCCCTTACAAAATCGATGAATTATGTTGCACCTCCGCTTCGCATCGGTTTTTGGTGGGGAAGGAAAAATATGCGCCCAGAAGCGTATGCACAACCAAAACGGGCGCGCACATCGTTTACCGACATGAAAAGCTTCGTGGCAAAACCGAGCACCGAGTTATGCTGTAGCTGCATTTTTGTGCACAAACTCACCATTTGCTTCCCTTTTTCCTCCCTAACCCTGGTAAAGGCCGTGGGTAGCATCATTTTTTGGTTTAATTTATTTTTAAGGCTAACCTTCGTGTACCCATTTGCTGCACAGTCCCACTATAAGATGCCGCAAAATTGCATTATAAATATTTTACAAAATTGTCCTTGATTTGTGAAGGATTTAAAATTTTATTTAGCATAGCGCAATGGTGTCTATGAATGGTGTTTATCTTCATCCCTTTCTTAAGCAAAACTATTGCTCTTTTTTGCATTACTTACTCGAAGTAAATGTGTTTTTTGATAAATTGTCTTTCAAAAGGAGAGCATCTTCCGGTTGTGAGAAAACTGGGAAAAAGGCGATAAGAATGTGAGAATGGGATAAACGTTATTTATTCGTATCATTTTTTGTAACTTTGTTAACGCGTTTGCAAGTCTCGTTTGAGCTTTACATAATAATGTATTCCCTCAAGTGTTTGAAACATTTCACATTCCCTGGGAATCGCTCATAAAAATAGAAATCGGAAGAACTTGACACAATACTAAATGTGAATAGAAAGTAAAGGCAATTCGTCGGGATATGTCTTTGAAATGTTTTTAATTTATTTCTTTTGTTTTGTGTCACTGATGTTGCTATAATGATTGTTTTATACACTATATGTAAAGTAATAACATTTGGTTTAAGCTTCTGAATAATAGAATGATATAGCAACTGCCAGAGTGTATTTACTAAAATATGCAATTCTTGTCGCAAAACAGAATCTCGTAACATCCATCCAAATAACATCCATATTTTGTGTGGCAATAACCTTGAATCATCTCGCTATAGTAATTTTGATAAAAGCGGTTAGCTCTTGTTGGCCAAATTAAATAAGCTGCTTAAATGTACAGTACCGAAAGCTTCGGCTTTTGTCGGTCTTCGGAGAACGAACGAAAAAGTTACACTTATCTCAGTATATTGCGTATAAGATATAGGAACATTCATGATGTAGTCCTGATGCTAATGCTTAATTGGAATTATTTCCTTTTCGCTTATGATGCATATTACCACCAGTACATGTATGTTTGGGGCTTCTCTCCGAACAAGCTTCGAAGAATCCGAACAAGCTTCGAAACACATTATTTCTATTTGCTGAGAAAATAGATTCCTTTTGGTCATAAGACATTCTTTACCCGAATTTGTCTTATCCAGCAGATTAGGATGTTAGAACGTCTTTGAAAGAAGGCTGTGGCGTGGCTTAGGTCCACGTGTCCATGCGAGAACGGTTGAAACAAAGAAAGGAAGCGTTCATGTACATTGCGCTTTATGCTGTGTACATGAAAGCACACTTCTTTTTTTTTGTGTTTGGTGAGGAATGGTTCCCAGGATATCTTGTCTTGTCGTTTTCAGACACGCATATTATGATTTTGCGTGTCGAAATAATTTATCTCTCGAGAGTTTCTTTGTTCCACAACGATCCTGTTCGTACGTCCGAACAAATGCACATGGGTGTGGTGTAGTGATTATGATGTAATGGTGAAGTGTAGATGTTTCGGATAATAAAGGTAATAATATATGCGATGTTTCTACCAGTTGAAGACAAGATAATGTTCAGGATTGTGAGCCGTAAAATATTTGATAATGATAACTTAATATTTTACAATTTGTGTATAAGCATTGTCATAACTAAAAAAAAACAACTGTGACATCAACAGTAATGATGATCACCGTAATAATTTGTCAAAAAATCGCAAATTTGCTGTAAGTAAGCATTCATTGGTGTGTAAATTGCGAAAATATTAGTAATAGTAAAACGTTTTTTTATCGTTTTTATCGTCTTTCGTTTACCCATTTCTGCATATGAATAACAATCCAAGTTGAATAGCGTTAGTAGTCTCGTAGCTGATAAAAAGAACTGGACTGCTTATCTAACGAAACAAAACATACACAAAAACACTTTTCCCGTTCCGGAGTTATGTGATGGTTTTTTAGACGAGCCAAAGCTTCCTCGGGCACGACGGGGCACCAAATAGGTTGATACGCAGATGCAGACCGTGTAATGTAACGCGAGTTCTAAGCTAAAGAACGCAAAAGCAGCATCTCCTTCCCATCCGCTCGTCAAACAGCATACACAGCAATACCGGCCGTTGTTCATCTGCGCCGAGTAAGAGAAATCGCTAATTAAAACCCCTAAAGTTTTATTTGCTTTATTTCATTTTTTTTTTAATTTTTCGAGACTTTTCCAACATTTTCCCGGTCCTGTTTGTGTTGCGTTTGGCTGTGGATGAATGTGCTGCAAGCCGAGCAAGTTTATGTTATCATCAACAACGAAACAACCACAATTTGCTCGGGCAATCTTTCTCTCCCGGCTTCGTGTGCTGTCTTGTATGCTTTTGAACGCCGGGTTTAATTTTTGCCCATACCATGATTCGAACGGACCGCGAACAAAGGCAACTTTAACGCATTGTACCGGTAAAGGTAGACTGAGTGTAAACATATTTTCATCACATGTAGCTACTTGAGAGCATCATTTGGGTTGTACTTTAGCAAAGTTAGTTGCTTGAAAGTAATTGCAATTAAACACTTAAAATGAGAGATGGATGGTGGTTATTGTAATTGTAATATGTTTCATGAAAAGCAAAATGTGTTGTGTTTTGTTGTGTAAAAGCTAGCAAAAGACTTCAACTGGTCAGAATACAAATGGCGGTACATAAGGATTCTCCTCGACGGTCTGCGCTTGGGTTGTTCCTCCATTTTGTATCTTGCTTCGCTATGCTATATAACAGAGAATGTGTTTACTAACAGTGCACGCGTAGTTCGACACGTCAAGTTGAAATAGAGGTATTAGAGGCGCGGAGCATAAGTGCCTTCGTGGCGCAATCGGTTAGCGCGTTCGGCTGTTAACCGAAAGGTTGGTGGTTCGAGTCCACCCGGGGGCGCAGGAAACTTTTTTTCTCCTCGTTCACATATACATACTCAATTAAATTTATCACAATTATTTTAGTTGGTGTTTTTAGATGTTTGTCTAACTTTCTGTCTTTATTGAAAACACACTAAGGTTTAATTTTCGATATGTAATAGTCGCTCATGTGCACGTTCGTATTATTGCTCTGCACTTATTAAATGCAATATAACGACATATGATATCATTGTCATCCTGCAAATATAGCAAACATATTCGCACAAGCACCATAACACTAAACCAATGACTGCGATCATTGCAGTGAGAAAAATCTAATTTAAGCTTTTTTTCGGTCTACTTACGTGATTGAAGAAAAGCATAATCATAAAGACAAATAATTGTGAAAGGAATACTAAACATTGCTCAATTGCTATATTATGAATCATGCTGTCCCTAACGCATATTTGAAATCGAATGACACCTGATACGATTTCTCAAAACCATTGGACGTTGAATTTTTACTTACGAACTCGGCTAAATGATTAAGGGGAATTTTCATGAAACCCATCTTGTAAATGTACCGCCAGTTAGTTGATGAAGCGTTAGTAACAAAATAAATGCCATTGTTTGAAATTTGGTATGGTTGTTTCTGGTTTTTACATTAATTAAAACACATAATTGTTTGCTTGATGCTTCATGCTTGATTTATAGTAGGTTATTCCATTGCTATGTGCATTAATTAAGAAGGAAGTCGCCAAAATGGTTATTAATTTAGTATTCATTCAATCGAAACAAAAGAGTGCTTTCGTTGCATTTTTGTTAAGAAAACACATGGATAAGACGTAGGAAAAAAAATTAAAACAAATTAATTATTGTTGTTTTTTTACAATTAACCATTTTTATCTTCGTTTTATCGTTTGCCAAATAAACGTATTGATATTCTTTCTGTCGAAGTTTTACAGATTGATTCCTCAGAAACCGGTAGTATACCATGGCTAAACAAATATAAATTTCCTCCCAAGATGGTTACGCAAACAAGTTCGCGCGGCAGAGTGTTCGCATATTATGTAGGCGCATGGAAATTTCGATGATTAAACTTTCTTCCTTCGGTTTTTGCAGGGTTTAGTACAAACATTGTTTTACCCGTGAAAGACCGAACCCGACAGATGAGAGCTTTCTGCCAATGTATGCGGCACCCTGAAATGTTGGTGTTTGTTTGATGCTTTCACGGCAAGAAAATTCAAAACGGTTTTTCACTTGCTGCCGCATGTTTTTTTTTATCTCTCTCTCTCTCTTGTGTTTGCTTCTTTCGTTTCTTTTTATTTCTGGAAGTTTCGTTTGAATTTGTTCGAAAGCTTAAGAAATGATGATGATGCATACACTCGCATGCACTTACTCACACACAAGCCGCCGCACAGTGTTTTGATAGACAGACCGAGCGTAAACTACACAACGGCTTTGGGTACGTCGCCGGTGGCTTCCCGGTTGGCTCGCACCGGGCCAAAACATACAATCAGTTTTACCACCCAGTTTGGCCTACTGCGAGTGGGTGGAAAGTAATGAGTGAATGAAAAATTCGTAATAGGTACGCGGGTAGGAGCGGAACCTTCGGCCGTGTTTTTCCATGTCAAGGTCTTTGGCAACCAATTGGGGCGTGTGTGTGCGTTATGCGAGGTGTGCTTTTCCGGCGCTTTGACTCACGTTCGATTATGCCGCACATAAACCGCGTCGAGGTGAAGCTATTGTCGCGTTGGTAGTGTGTAGCGTTGTTCTTTTTTTTGTCCATTTTGTTTATTTTTTTTTAATTGCCAAGATATGGAACTTGTATTTGTTTTCATCTTTATTTTCAATACAAATATTTAAGATATATGGGTTTGTTATTCATCTATAACTTACTATTTTGTTTAACAGCCACCTTGAAAAAATATCTTTTAGATACATAATACCGCGTTCAAATGGTACCAATAGAAAGGATAACAGTCTCATTTAACTTTAACTAATCGTGTGCATTTTTACGATTGTTTAGCATTATTAGTGTAACGTTTACTATTCGTTGAATGTTGTTTTATTTTAGCTCTTTTGATGCTTATTTGTTGTATGTCCGCTGTTCTAAAGGCTTTTATATTTTTTTCACATTACTTATGTAATGTTTCATAATAATCATTCCAGTAAAAGATGTGTGACTTCTCAGAACAAAATTTGCCCAACAAAACAAAATTTTGCGTTTACATTTTTACATTTATCCTATGATGACAAGCGAATGCACTTGATTTGAATTTTCACAAAAGAAAATTTCCTCTTTGCAATCCTTAAATCTCACTCATACATCATGTCTTGGGAAGCGTAACTTGGGAACTTTTGGGCACTATGTTTTACGTCCCAAAAGTTAAAATTCTCCCTGCGTGGCAATAGACAACAAAACAATCTCACTCGCAGCAACTTCGCGGTGAAATATTATGATACCGCTGCTTTTTTTTTTGGTGGATGCCATCATCAGCATCAACTTTTTGTCTCCCGTATCGCCCATTGTTGCTGGAACTTTATTATTATTATTATTATTCTTTTTTTTTGTTTTGGCTTAAACTCACAAACTCCCCCGGTAAGTTCGCGTAGCCCCGGTCGGGAGTGTGCTTAATGTCTTCGTCAGCAGAGCTCGCGACCATCAGCGTCTAGTACACCACATCCTAACTCTTCATCCTCCAAGGGCAAACATCTTTGCCCATGTTGGTGGTGTTAATGCAAACATGGCACAAGAAAGAAAAGTTCGCGCTCACTGCTGTGCGCCTGGTGGATAAAGAAATGTTCGCCAGCTACCGGCCAGCATATGTATGTGTGCTTGCAAACGACTTGTCTTTGTTTCTTCTGCTGTCAGATGCCGAAATAGTTTCATTTTGCGTTGCTTGATTTCATTTGAAGCTGTGCTTTATGGTGCAATATTGCATTACCGGAAGAAATGTGGAAATTACTGTCGAAACGGTAATCTGAACGGAAGGAAAAGGAAAGTTGGAAGGAAATCATGAATCAAAATAGCTTGTGTGCCGTTTTCATCATAAACTTGCCATGTGATTAAAGGAATGCTGAACGCGAACAATGTGGTATTATTGTGAAAACAAGAAGTTTAAAATAGGAATTCTGCAATGGTTTGTCACCACAAAAAAAAGTTTGAGAAAGCAATTTAATGTAGCAGAATGATGTTATTTGACGTAGATTGTTTAAACATTATTTTTCTAGCTTAAATGTTTTTTTAACAACGCAGCAAAAGAGTATAATTCTATAGCAATCACTAAATCTATATTGTTTTTACGACGTTTATTCTTTTAGAGCAAATAAAATAAGTAAAACTGAAACTGATGCTGTAACACCGGTTTACGATCGAATATTTATTGCACAAATTTACACCAAATTTATGTTTCTGCTGTCATTCCAGTGGTCCTATAAATTTCGTGTTACATTACGATTATACTTCTATTGCAAAGAAATTTTCTCCTTCCACCTGTCGTCGTCATCTTCGTCGTTGCATATTCATATAGTTCTGGGTCTTTTTTCTTCCCGTTTTCATTCAATACCTTTGGCGTCAGAAACTGCAAATTTCTTCATGGAATACATATTTCATGTGGCATTCATAAAGCGCTTCCCGACCATGTTTATTCCATGGCGCTTAGTCTGGGGATTTTGTGTTTTAAATATCGTGCACTTCACCAGTCTGTGGCCGGTGAAATTTACCCTGTACCGTCTACATTTTCCTCTATTTGGCATACCCTGTGTTGCAAAACAACTGCACCCAACGGGTAAGAAAGCAATGTTGCGCATCGGCTTCATTCTCTAGCAGCTCTATCTTGAATGCGAAATGCTGCAAAACACGTTTGCTTGCGTTGTGAATCCATTAATATCATACTCAAGTATGTATGGTTTTGAATGTTGCAATGTGACATCTAAACGAGACAGCAAGTTGTAATGCGCAGATTTGTGGTGTCAGCGTCTGGTTGGGTTTAATGCATATTAAATGAATGTTCCCAAAATTCTCCCATGAGCAAGATAAGATAATGGGGATATAAAGTAATGTGGATAATCGGTAGAATGTTACACAAATCAAGCATATAATTACATAGCTTATGTTTCCCATTTATGATATGACGCCTGCTAATAGTTTCTTTTGTTTTTATTTTTTTAGGTTACGTAAGAGAATCAAAAAAAGGTATGTATATATGGATATTACTTTGCGTTCTAACACAATTCATAAAATATATATATAGAGGAATATTCAAACAATTAGTTTTCAAAAGTGTCCGTTACACATCGTTTCCGAAGGCAAACGATTCAATTACAAAACTCTTCAGATTAATTAAATTTTATTTTAAATTTGCTGCTCAATTGGCTTTTTTAACAGTGAAACGCATTATGCAAAATACGGTACAATATGTTCCATCGATAAACGATACGTCCTCTATTGTAAAGTACCTTCGGGCTGAAATGAAATCAATTTTAAATAATTGAAATAATATCCTATACTTGTGATCGCGCCCCAGAGCTTTGCTTTGAAGTTGCAGAATGCGTTCGGTCGGGAAAAGTGTGGGAAAAGATGCTCGAAAGTAGAATACAAAAATTGATCGCTGTGGGTGTCAATTGAGTTTATGCTCGTTAGATGCTTCACTGACGCGTACGGCAAAGCACGTGCTGATGTTACGATCGCTCACATACATATGGGAGTAATGAGGCAAAAAGGTTTTAAAATGAAATTGCGTCCTCCCTATCCCGATGGATGCACGCTTACCGTTCTTTAGATTGTGATTTTAAAAATGGTAGCTTTTGTTCGCTTCTTTTTCCAGCAAAAGCACTTTTTTTGGAGCAAAAAGTGTGCAAACGTCCTGTACTGTACAGCGTGATGTGTCCCAAGGGTATGGCACTGGCGTGCGTAACGTTGAAATAATTTTATTCAAATTTTCCACACCCCTGGCGCGCTGTTGGGGAGTTTTTTGTTGTTGTTGCTGTGGTATGAATATTTAAATTGCTTTTTTGTGGATGTTGTCTATGAAACCGTTCGATCTGACGTGTACATCCTATGCCCCCAATATGGCAGGAGACGGATCTTTTCGCCATCGATCGTTGCTCGAAGGCAAACTGAGATGGGATCTCGTTTGACGACGGTGAGAAGAAAACATAAACGAGCATGCTTTCGTTTCGAGCTTTGCGTATTTATGTTCCTTCGGATCCTTGGTATGTTGATTTTTGTGTACTGTTTTTCCTGGACTTACTTGAAACCTTTTAGGGCGCCCGGGCAATCCTTGGTAAATAACCCAGGGTAATGTTTTACCCGTGGTAGGGATTGAAGTTTGTTCGTCATGTTATTTTTTACCGTAGAAAGATCGGTTCTTCGTCGTTCAACCTGTTGCAATATTGTGCGCATTCAATCGTTATTTGTCTTTTATTTTCTACTATATTATGAGCTGATTTTTACCTTATATCATGTAATTTTGAGCTGATTGTATGTGTTTGGAGTTGGTATAACTTTATTTAGTTATTTTATTTAAATTAAACCTTAATTACTTTATGATGTCAATGGTCTGACCGTCTGACTATATTCTATAATTATCTTCTAGACCATAATAAACTTTGATTATTCATCGTGATGTTTCGCTCATGTCTCATACATAGAACCACAACTAGATTTATACTTCTGCTTCTGCTTTGTTATGTTTCAATGAAAGGGATATTAATTTGTGATTTCGAATGTAATTTCCATATTTTAACTAATGTTCATTCAACAATTCAGTGACTGTTTCTATTCTGCCATCACTGCACGTAGACTGAATTGTGGAACGTTAGTGGAAGACCAACAAAACAATAACTTAAATGTCTTCGTTAGTCGTCGACCGCAACTACACATCTCACAACAATGAACACTTGTTGTCGTTCAGCAGTGGAAGGGTTTCAGTAGAAGACAAAAAAGCAACATTGTTTATCTTGTTCAGAAAGAAGTTTATGTGGGCTTAAGGTTTAGTTTACTATCCTTGAACTATATGGAACAGAAAAAAAATCGTCGACGAGACAAGATTTCTTAAACAATGCATCCGTGTTGCGCCATGTGTAACAAAAAATTGTTAACATAAAAGCAACTCTGAAATATTCTGAGTTTTGTGTTTTGTCCAGTGTTTTGTCCAGTAACAGTGTTTTGTCCAGTATATGTTGTGTTGTAGCATATCCAGATAAATAATTAGCAACATATATTTTTCATTGTTCAATATTTAACAAGTATGTATAGCAAGAAGCATATTCAAATAAATATAAACTTAGAATACAATTTGCTTAAAGAACTAGAGCCTTTGTTATTAAAAGCTTTATATTGATCATTCTACCATTATCTGAAATCCTGGAGGCTTCTGAAATTAGCACATGCGCATGTGCTGAGGGATTTTTAAACACTGCTCGGAGGGATTACCTGGCAAATATAACTTTTGTGTTCTATACTTTCTGAATTGTAATTAGATTTGTTAAAATCTTGTAAAATTGTTTTCCTAAATTGAGTAACTTGTTATAACGTTTGCTCAGAGAAATTATCGTATACTAAAAGTTAACACCTTGAGTTTCCTGAAGTGTTGAAAACACAACTTTTGCATGTGGTTTGCAGCGAAGAGTCTTGATGAAACTTTAACACTCCAACATCCGTCACCATTGGAGACACATGCAGCAGTTGCTAGCATTCTAAAACGTGCACGTTCGGTGCACAGCATTAACTTGCGGCAACAACGACGCACTTGTTAACTACTGCAGTTCTGTTATCAGAGATTTCATTCAGGGCCGCGAACAATGTGCAGGGTTCGCACGGTAGGGCACTCTTCCTAATTCCCCTGAAGACAGCGCAGCGCGTTGCATCGCGCTTGACCGGCTATAAGACGAACCGGTGCACGAACGTTTCGCCATGATAAGAGAATGCGATTTGCGGAGCTTTCGGAACCGGCCGGTGCACAATTATTCTAATGCTCACGCTAATAACATTCGTTCGTGCGCGCGTGTGAGGGCGTCGTGTGCACAAAATGCAGCAAAAGCAAACAGCGGTACAGTTGCAGTAACGGTTGTAGCGCAACTTATTGCGTTTAGTAATTAAATTCACTTACGAACCGTGACCTTTTCCGTGGCCCAAGGCAGCATTGCTTTCCATGTGGATACACGTTGCTAGCGGCTCCAAGGTAAAGGCATTGAATTGAAAATTTCATCCAAACTGCACTTGACCAGTGCGACACTGAAAAGCGGGACCGGCGCATTTGCTGTAACCGTGAAAAGCGTTATTTTGCAACATGTAAGTTCACTGTGCCGAGAGCAATTTTTATTTGTTTTGTTAGTTGTGGTTATATTATCTTCAATGATGAAGCAAACATTTCCTGGCATGGTTTGTAAAATATGTTGGTCAATATAGGTAATTTATAATAATGCTTTAATTGATTATGCTATTATCGATATGATATTACTTGCATCTAAAGCATTTCCTTGAAACTATTGTTTATTTTTTATATCTACTGTAAATAGTTCCTTATCTAATGAGTACACTGTGCATTCATCGGATGGTTCAATGGTTTAGATGTGTAAACGCCAATTTGACATACGACAAGGACACGACAGTATCAAATCCAGTATGCAAGAATTCTTGATTCTGCAGTTGCCGGTAAAACCCAGCCAGGGAATGTCTTTTATAGTGTTGGAAAAGTAGCAAAAAGAAAGGACATTGGAACGAGGTGAAACAATGTCAGAAGTCGCACAATTGGTGCTATGTGATGTTTTATTATGCAACTGGATGTTATTCTACCGCTCTTGTTTGTTGGACTTTAATCCTTCTATAGGTGAACATGTTACGAGCGAGTTTAGCGCTTTCTTCTTCACTTATCGATCGGGAGAAACCTAACAGTGAAACATGTTAATCCTTCCGTCCTGGTTATTTTCTTTCCTAGCTTTGAACAATAAACTAGCACGACTGTGCGAAATTGTTTCATTCTCTAGATTGTTGGAAACAATATAATCACTGTAAAAATTTATTGCAATTGAATTGAAACTCTTGAAATTAATTTTAACCTTCATTTGTTCAATGTACATAATGTTTACTACCGCAAGTTTGATAGAATGTATTCCCAGTTTGATAGAATAATTAAACCGCCTCAAAAATATTCCTTAACATTACCATTGTTTTTTTTTTAATTTCTATGATGGTATGAGAGTTGGGAAAAAACTACAGCATAATTGTGTGTCTAGTTTGCAACACGAACGAAAAGCAGGAAATGATACAGGGCAAAGTTGCACACTTTCAGCCGGAGCGCACTGGACGAAGTGTGTGAATTTTTAAATTCGTATAATTTCATTAAAAACTTTTTCTTACCTTCCGGTGGGACAAGCTCTACTATCTATCTCTCGTGCATTTCGACCGAGATAGTGCTTGCATGCCTTTGCTTGCGCGCGTGTAATATCAGTTGCAGGTTTTGTACGACGATTAGTTGGATGTTGCGCAAATTCTGCTGTTTTTTTGGATGGGATCAGTATCAAAAGAGAGAAAAACACGGTAATCATAAAAACACGAAAACTCTTTAAACTATGTTTCTATTGCTGCATATGTTGTGGAACATTTTGCTGTGATGAGAATGTGCATTATGTGGAGGAGTATCCAACAAGTTCTGGTACCCCGTCCAGTGGCTGATAGCGATAGACTAGTGGCAGTTTCGGAAAACAATTTCCCAAATAAATAGTTTCGGTGATTACGGTTGTTTGTTTTTCGTTGCACGAGCAGCGATAGTAGTTTGGTCCTACTAGATATTCCTCCACCATCATCGGGCCACCGGGAGAACGAGTGTGTGCAATCTGCTAAAGTGGGTCGACGGGAAATGTGTCAAGGAAATGTTTACAACCCGATGCGCATTCTAATGAAAGGAAATTCTAAAAGGTCACTGAGCGAGAAGTCCAACACCTGGGTACTATAGCTTGCGCAAGATTTTTGCACATGAAATGCGCGCCCTGTTATGTGACACACTGACCCTGATATTTGTCGTCCAGTTCCGTGTCCCGCGCCCGTGTTGTCCGTTTAAAGAAGGAAATGCTTACAGATGATAAGAACCAGTCCCCAACAATGAAAAAGTCATCAACACTGGAAGGTAAAAATGCATCATCGTTTTGCAGTTTGTTTCTGCATTTGCTTCGTCCGTGCATGCGATGAGGCGTGTGTAGCATTCGGCGGAGACCTCAAAACAAAGCACCACCATCATGTTACGCAAGATGGTGCAGCTGAACTGCAGCGAACTAAAGACAGACATTAAAATGAACCTGAATAACGCTCGAACGAGCTGTCGAAGTTGTGAATGAAAAGCGCCAAATGCACTCCGGGCAAAAGCGCAATTACACTTTTGCACGACATTACAGAACTGTGCAAGACTGTGCGATCCGCTCCACTCTCGCCGGTCCCGGGTTCTATTCAGCGAAATGTGAAAATGAATTACAGTGGAGAGTGATCCTATGGGAACGATGCGGCTCAACTTGTCATAGGTGCAGTGAAGCTGTTTTGAGGACATTGCACGTGAACGAGGTGTATTATTTTGAATCAGTTTCTTTCTCTTATTGTGAGTTTCAATCTACACATTTTCTAAATTGATGGTAAAGAAACGAAAGAACGAATGACTGAATGGCTGTACATTCTTTAGGATGGATAAAACATTCGTGTACATGTGCTCCTATGCTGTTTTGTCGCCGTCTGTTGCTCACTGATTTAAGATCTTTTTAAATGTTTGTTTATGCAGTCCCCGTGTCTGAATTGATATTTAAAAGTTATATTTTTTGACTCAGTTCTTCTTACGCTACGTTTTGATTATTTAACAATGTTTTATTATTGATATTTATTTGCTACTCTAAGCAAGGATCTATTATCATACGCAACGGGGTACATTATTTACATATAAAAAAATAATAAAATATTGAACACAGCAACAATTCTACCAGCAATTTCTTGTTTTGTTGCTCGTTAAATGCGATTATGTTTCATAACCGTGCGATGCTATAAGCTGTTGCATCTTGTTTACGAAATTGGCATGTTCTGAGGCAATAAATAAAAAAAACTTTGCACGCTACATGGCCACACGGTGTCTGGCGCTACGAGATGAACGATGGCCATGAAGATACCAAAGTGAGATATTGTGCAATCGTTTTGTGATCGTTGTTAAACGAAACTCACATCTTCATGCGTGCGCAATACGCACACACGCATACGGTAGAAGGTTAAGATGGAGCTCGTTTCTTAATAACGTTAGAAACGGCACCGAAGGTAGGTGCTTAGTTTGCGAGTGTGAAAATTGTGGAACAGCATCATTTCAGATTATCAAACTCATTGTTGATTACTGTATCAAGGTAATTATGATAGCTACAGTTGAAAGCAATTTTGATTACCTTAAGAATCGTGATAGGCGTGAGATTTTATTGTGTTCTTTTAAATTTCGCTTACAAAATCTTATTGCATAAATAATTGTACTGTTTGCAACTATTCAACATGAATTCGATGAATGTTCTAGAGATGAAATTATCAACCTACTTGGGGAAATTAAATCAGAATTACTTAGTCACAAGAAGAAGTAAACTCTTTACCGCATTATTATAGTTTCAAAACATACTGTATAAAACTCAAAAAATGTGAGTTGATACTCGTTGCACATAATTAAAACATGATTCAAGTTACGCTCGTACTTAACAAGTCACAAGTAACTCAAATCGCTATGTGTGTTATATTCCAAAAGAGTTATAAAAAGAGTGGTATGATTTTAGGCACTTATTTATTCTGAATTAGTAAGCAAATTCAGGAATCAGTAAGCAAGGTCAGGAATTGAATTTTGATGAAAATAAAAAATTATGACACCTTCCAACAGATTTTACATTGCATAGAAAAGATGAATTTAAATTAGATCTCCAATTCTTAAATTAAATCGAATAATTAACACTTACGTTTAACTGTATTAATCTTCAAATTTAAAATTGATACTCACATCTTATAGTACCATATTTGTCACGGGGAATTGGTGTCGTGATTCTATGCATGGACGAGAAAATTCCTTCCGTGTTCGAGCATATGCGCACAATCCCGTGTGAGAATATTATTGTGCATATTTATGTGGAGCCTTTTTAGCGGCAACTAGTCGTCTGCCGTAGAAAGTGTACTGTAACAAACTGCTTCCGCCTCTGTTGGTAGTTGCTGTTTGACAGACACAAATAGTGGAAAGCAAGTGTCTGAAACACGCTCTAGTCTAGTTTCATTTATCCAGTCACTGTCTAGCTTTCATTCGCCAATGAGCCACTTGGGAGTATTTCAACGCCGTTTGACGCATTCCCATCAGTGCGCACGACTGTCGCCGTCTCATCAATCCATCTGCAACTGGACCTGACTTGGACGGTGTCGTTGTTTTTTTCTCGTATCGAACCATCCGCAACATAATCAGCTGTCTCTTTATCATGCTCCATCATACTCACCGTCCGTGTTTGGCTGTGTCTTTCTGCCATCGGCGATGATAAGAAAGTGAAAAATTGCTTACGAACCTGTGGACGACAGTCATTTTACACGAAGCTTTTGTTTCCCACCGGAAGGGTTTTTTTTTGCGTGTGTATTTCATGGCGTTAGACGATGTCTGGAAAATGAAGACACAATTCTCGGCCACCATTGTAAAGGTTCTCGGCAGAAGCAATGAGCAGTATTAAGGCAGATGTGACGCAATGTGTTCAACATCGTTATGAAACGCGGCAAAATAAATACGTTGGAGAAGAAAATAGATCATTAAAAGAATATGGTATCTCGTTATCGGGTTAATGTAACTGGAAAACAGTCAACACGACAAATGCTGTGTAATTTGGTTTTCTTGCTTTGAAACAATTTATAATTTGTAACAATATACTTACCGTGAGCGTAACTCTTTTCTGGTTTGGTTTGTTGGTGTAATCAAGGATTTGTATATATGCTTCAGGTTTACAGGGCGCCGTTGCCACTTAGCTATAAAAATTTTACGAACTGTCTATTAAGTCTGAATTGCGAATAAAGCGTATTATTGCATGTATTCTCTCGTTGTAATAATTTAAGTGCATCTGTTGTACTTGAATTTAAAAAAAAAACCTTTTTAAAGTAAAACTTTACATTAACGCTATAAGAAGAGGGGAAGGAATAAATGTGTTTGACACATGGCCTAACAAAGGTAGGACCCTCCTTTATGGCGTAGCAGCCGACCTCGACTTCGATACGACAGATCCAACATTGCACATATATGTCGATTCATGTCGTGGTGCAAAGAACCTCTACCGGGAGGTTTCACATATGTCTTCGTCCATATTAGGTTGTTGTTGCTGCTGCTGTTTCCATGGCCACCCAACACCGTGGTGGATATCTTAGCAAACCCTAAGCCCCGGCTGTGCATTAGTGTCCATCAAATAATAATAAACCCGAGCAAATAGAATTTGCTTGCAACTCCGGTAGCGTGGTAATTTGCGATGGGTTTGCATACGGCAACGAATGGAAGGAAAACCTAGTGCAAGTGAAAATCATACATACATTGTAGCACGACGAAATAAAAACCCTACGACTCCGACTATTTGCTCGACAAGATCCCTATTGCTTGTAGTACACAACTACAAAGTAACCTTTCTGCTTAAATATAGAATTGCAGCTCAACTACATGTGCGTACGGGTTCGTTCCAAAACCAACCGTACATGCTCACAGCAGTGTGAAATGAACCGTCCTTTTTCTCAGCAATAAACTATATTAGTGTTTGAAAAGCACCTTTCGCGTTGAATGATTCCTTTCTTTCTTCCTCCGCTTTACTTCGGCACGGGAAAAGGATCGATTCTACGGTTGATCAGGCAAAGGTAAACGAGTCGGACTTCCGGATGTACTCGGGCGCAATCAATTTACATTAGCCCTTTACATACGGGAATTGTAAACCGGGACTTGCTGCGACTTGACGCCCCTCGGGGGTAAAAGAACTGATTGGTTGGGTCGAGATTTTGTGTGAAAATTGCATTTTCATATCCATTCGTCACATAATTGTATTTCTTGTTGTAGTGTAGAATGATTTCAATTCAATGCTTTTTTTTGCTTTTTGCTTTTTTTCCCCGGTTGGTATCCTGCAATTCCCTTCAGCTGCAAGGATGCCAACAAAACTCGATTGATAAAGCATTTGATGGTGGATAGAATGGAAGAAACGTAGCGCGCATATTGAAAGGCATGAAAAAACGGAAACACGGGTAAAAAACCCGATACCGTGATATGCAAAACGTCCGGTCGTGTGGGTCGAGTTCCGTTTTCCTGTTTGCGTGTTGTAAGTTGGTCGAAGGCGAGGATGTTTCTTGTCCTTACGAGTGGTAGCTTACCGTCAGTCAAGTCTGTTGCAATCCGCCCTACGATGCATCCTTACACCTTGCGTGGAATGGTATCCTTTCGATTCGATGCCGTTTGCAGCAGCTCGAGGGCTCTCTATTCGATTCTGGAGCATTACGTACTTCTGCTTCCATGGCATGTTTCCGGCGTGCTGGGTGCAACAATATTATTACCACTTGCCATTCGGCTGCTTCAATCCCTTGTAACGTTGACATTTACTGCAACTCGCACTGGAGCGGGCAGGCGGCTGCTCAAGCCCACCAGCACCGAGGGGGAACCAACCCACACCACACGTCCACGGCGCGCTATCAACATCCGGAGCCATTTTTCTGTTGCGATTGACAACCGTGAAGCAAACATGCACTCTTTAGCGTTGGGCGATGCTGTTCCTGTTTCTTTGCTGTAGAAATGAATCCAGTGTAATCATGATTCTCGTTTTTCGTTTCTTTTTGCCACATTTCCGTCCCATATTCCAATGTTTCCGTTTGTCTCCATTTGTGCGCTTCAGAATGTCAGGCAATCTGGCGGAAAATAACACAGTTTCCGGTATCAGTTGCCTGGTCAGTCGTCTGTGCCATTGCTCGGCTGGGAATTACGTTGCATTTTAGAAAGATATACCCGCCCGTGAAAAGGACGCGGCACGTGGCTGGGATGGGAAGCAGGGGAGCGGGTGGCTCAAAACATTTCCCACGCGAATCTACCTCTGGTCCGGGATCATTACATTTCATGGATTATTGCACTTTCAGTATCCTCTTTAGAATGCTCAACCTTAATGCAATCAGATTATACGCTAAGGAAAAGCATTACGCACTGCGTTGTGAACGATGTTCATATCTGGTTTTAACAGCTTTCCATTTGGAAAGCCAACAAAATAAGCAATCTGTTTGAGATTATAAATGTTTATTCATTGTCAAAAATAAACAATATTGCGTAAGAATGTAGTAGAAATGTGTTTTAAATAGCTGCTGATTAATAATCTAGACTGAATAAAAACGAAAACAAATCATAATGGCTTAAAACTGTGTATAATATGTTTACAAAAATCATTGTTACAGCAATATATGACTTTTACATTTTATTGCTATAATCATGGAATGAATCTGTAATGAACACTCAGTTTGTGCAAAGTTGTTGTATACCCCCAAACCGTATATATCACATGATTTCTCATTTAATAATTCTAATGGTTTGTTTTTTTTATTCTGCTCCTTTTTCACAGCACGTCCCCTCAACGAGTACATATCGCACTACGAAAAGTTGAGCTACGATCATGAGCATCTGCATGCTAGTCACAGCCGGGCGAAACGATCGGTCACCAAAGATCATTACGTACATCTTAGCTTTAGCGCACACGATCGAGATTTTAACATTAGACTTAAACGCGATCTCAGCACAATAAGTGATAAGTTAGAGGTGAGTTTCAAAAAGTGATAGATTCCGTGCAGTAGACCCTCATGTGTTACTTTGATATTGCAGATACACAGCGACAAGGGACCGGTGCAAGTTGACTCGTCCCACATCTATCATGGTGAGGTGATCGGAGATCCGGATAGCTACGTATTCGGTTCAATTTTCGACGGTGTGTTCGAGGGCAAGGTGATCACCTCGGAGGACGAGTACTATGTGGAGCGGGCGAAGNCAAATCCCATTCGGACCGTCCCCCCGTAGCACGGTCTGACTAGCCTGCTACGTGGTAAAATTAGTCTAATACGGCCTGTTCCGTTCTAACATACTAAAAAAAATAAAAAAAAAAAAATCATAATGTCTTAAAACTGTGTATAATATATTTACAAAAATCATTGTTACAGCAATATATGACTTTTACAGTTTATTGCTATAATCATGGAATGAATCTGTAATGAACACTCAGTTTATGCATAATTTTTGTAATAATTCTACCAAACCGTATATTTCACATGATTTCTCATTTAATAATTCTAATGGTTTGTTTTTTTTTATTCTGCTCCTTTTTCACAGCACGTCCCCTCAACGAGTACATATCGCACTACGAAAAGTTGAGCTACGATCATGAGCATCTGCATGCTAGTCACAGCCGGGCGAAACGATCGGTCACCAAAGATCATTACGTACATCTTAGCTTTAGCGCACACGATCGAGATTTTAACATTAGACTTAAACGCGATCTCAGCACAATAAGTGATAAGTTAGAGGTGAGTTTCAAAAAGTGATAGATTCCGTGCAGTAGACCCTCATGTGTTACTTTGATATTGCAGATACACAGCGACAAGGGACCGGTGCAAGTTGACTCGTCCCACATCTATCATGGTGAGGTGATCGGAGATCCGGATAGCTACGTATTCGGTTCAATTTTCGACGGTGTGTTCGAGGGCAAGGTGATCACCTCGGAGGACGAGTACTATGTGGAGCGGGCGAAGCACTACTTTCGCGAAACGTCCAATCCGGAAACGCATCCACTACATCACATCGGTAACGATGAGCCACCATTCCATTCGGTGATCTACAAGGACCAGCACGTGAATGATCCCTACCGTCATCGGAGGAAAGGTAAGGGAATGTCTAGTGTGTTAAAGGCATATAGGGCTGGGTTGAAAGAGAGCTAGATTAAAGCAATTAAAACAGAGCTAGGAACTTGTAGTCTAGGGCAAAATGAGTGAGAAGGTGGAGTCGGAGCGATCATCGATTTTAGGACGGTTTTGGAGTGTGGGAGTACTCCGGGAGTCGGTTGGTCGAAGTATTCCGCAGTCGGACGGAGCACTGCGTTGTCCATCGGAGTACTCCGGAGTAGATGGAACTCTGGAGGCTGATCCAGAATTCTGAGGTAGTCGGTTTTTATAAAGGCGAAGTTTTAGAGGTTTCATGGTTCCACTGTGTAGTTTCCATCACCAATAGAATCGATATGGAAATTTCCAAGATTGAAGCATAAATTCATATTTAAAGCAGGGGATTTTTTGTAATAGGCTTGTCGCATGTAACAATTGTAATGTTTCATTCGTCCCCTGGCATGTTCCTGTATAAGTGTTTAGAAAATTCTTGAACAGATTGCATGTATGCATCAGATGATTTGATGATGAGCTAATTTGGTCCAGTCTTTCATTGTCTTTTCCATGGTGTTCACTGTTAGCAATGCTGGAATGGAGAAAACACACAGCCCCCTTGTATCTTCGTGTTAGACACACCCCTTTTTCTTGTCTTGTAATTGTAGAAAGATATCTGTGCTATGCATATTGTGATATGCTCACTTAGTTGGCTTTGTTGGCAAATTTTGCAAAGCGCACACAGCTGAAATGATTTTCACACAGCATTAAGCGTTAGCGAATGATGTAAACGGCAACGTATCTTTCTGCAGAGGCTGAATTGTGTGGCTTGGGAAATTGCT
>CM032177.1:32050589-32198757 GCA_018908115.1 Anopheles rivulorum | reverse complement strand
GACCAACATGAAGAAATGTTGAAAAAATGCCTCAGTAGCGCTAACTGCTGAGTTTGAGTTTGATTTGCTAGCAAGGGTTTAAACATAACATTTTGTATAGGTTCTTTCCAATTTTACAAACACATTTTTTTTTGTGTATTAAAAAAACACATTTTACCATCAAAATGTGCAAAATGTATCGATTTTTTTATTCATAAAGAACGGCTATCGATGTATCGATTTTGTTTGCCTTAAAAATATTTAAAAAAATATCCATGCGTTAGATCTTTGCTTTGCAAAACAAAGAAAGCGCCATTCAACCGAACTCTGGCGTGTTTCGGAGTTCACAACAGTCGTAACACAAACTAAAGTAGCCGAAAAATAGGGTCAACAGCTGTCAGTAGCGGCACGATACCGGTCGAACCGTCAATCAATCGACTCAATTTCGGAGCTCATCGGCCGTTGCAAATCCAAGGGAGCCGTATCCGTCCTCCAAAGCCTGACCTCCAAAGCACGCAATCCCTCTGTACCACGGTGAACGGTGAAAGTTTTTCCCTTCGAATGAAAGTGGCAAGGCAGCAAAAGATGTAGAAGCGAAAGCGAATTGGGCCACGCGGGCTGGGAAATAAACCAGCAGCACCAACTCCAACGCTGACCAACGGAGGCTTAGCTTCTGAGTGATGTTGAGGTGAACGTTGGGGTAGTCGCTTCTTCTAGCTGTCCGAACAGTACAGACCAACCGGTAAAATACTTCACAAAATCAATCAACTGTCGTTATTGGAAGGCTTGATGATGGTTTTGGCAATGGGCCTTCGCTTAACCCGGCGTGTGTGGCTGTGGTCTTGCAATTAACTATGGTGATTACGCACAAAAGCTTCCCGAACGGCGCAGCAGTCATGAATCATTTAACATTGATAGGAAGGAGGAAAAATACAAAATATTGGCGATAAAGGTTGCTTCGCTAAGGAACAAAGTTTGGTCAAACGTCCGGAAGTCATCCTACTCATCTAAACCAAATTATAGTTGGGCTTCTGGCCCTTGTTCTTTTCCTTGAAGTGAATGTGTTGCTTCCCAAATATCCATCACTTAGCATGATGACGGTGCGTGTGTCCCATCATCATTCCAATTAGGATATGAGCTCCACCGTACGGGGAGTGAAGATTACGGATAAAGGAAACTAATTTTCCATCACGGGGAACTTCCAGTATCGTGCTTGCTCAAATAGCGGCACATGGATGAAAGAAATTTTACGTACCGAATGCCGGTTGGACCAATAACTAATTTCGAGATTTTAATGCGGGTGCCAGGAAGTAAATGAGTTGCGTCAAACTCCAGGATTCAACATGATGAAGATCTGCTGGTGTGTTGTCGGAATGACCCAAATCGGGGTGCAGTGATGTGATGGGCGGTGACGAAAACTTTACTACCATCATACACAATAAGGGTCACTTCCATCCATTGCCAGGCGTGTTACGTCAAAATGTAATCGTTTGAAATATAAATCCAATTAAACATACATTAACGAAATGGATCGATAGGTAGTGCTCCGGGGAACTGTTACGTAATTACGATTAGGAAGGAACCCAAAATTGTCAACGTTTTGTTGGGTGTGCCATAATTTGTAAACGGTGTTACATTTTTAAGTACAAATTACGCAATCGTACTGACGTTGGGGAACAAGTTGTAACATTGTAAGTTATTGGCTCGATTTCATGCGTTTTCTTGCATTACAGGACATCCGTCCGGATGTGGTGTCCACGATGAGGTTTCGGATTGGATGGATCGGGTCCAGAATTCGGCTGTTGAGGATGAACTTGACGATGAAGAGGAGGAACAGCAGAACGACGAAACAGTGCAGGAAGATAAACAACAGCGACATCAACCCAACGTAAGCGGTTCCAGCCAACAGCAACAAGAACCTTTACCAACTCAGAACAAGCATAAATCAAATGCCAAAGCTAAGCGACGGTCGGCTACGTTCGAAAAGGACACGCGACCCGATATCGGCGGTAACGAAATTCCCATCGAAACCGGGTACGAGTTTAAGTATCCGTACGAAAAATACTCAAAGGCAGCCAATTGGCGAGCGGTGGGCGAAAGCGATTCCGAATGGCACTGGAAAGCACACGAGCGGGTCCGGCGAGCGGCCCGACCGAAGGAAGACTATCGGAACACTTGCTCGCTGTACATTCAGACTGATCCATTGCTGTGGAGTCACATACGGGATAGCATCGTTAGTGTGAGTATTTATGTTGTAGATATTGAATTTCTAAAAAAGTTGTACTTTGTTGTCGCTTTGCTGTAGATAAGTTGCTTAACAATTTAGATCTGCAAAATATGGTAAAGAAGTTCACAGGCGCGTTGTTAGATTGTGCGGTAGCATCCACACGGGTGTTATGCATTTCGTATAAAAGTCCCAACCTGACATTGTGGGCTAGCATCTTTCTCAGTAATCAACAGTTTCATTACTGCTTGGTTTCTCTCTCTCGTAAACCACATCATCAAAGAGTCGATGATGGTGTGTTTCTACCAGGGTACCGTACGACCTTTCGGCAAGAGCGAATAAAAACCACACCTTTTCATCGTCCTGTGGCTAGTAATGTGGAAAAAACCACAACTAGGGCACCGCACGTAAAAAGCCCTACATCTAACCTACCATGTGCGCCGAAAGGTGGTACGCTGGCAACTGGGCTGGCCGGCAACACACTCCAATGAACGTGTCACTTCTCATTGTCGTTTACCAACCGCAAGCGGAAGGAATCTTTTGCAATGTAAGAGGAAGGTCGACAATTGCTGGCTGGTGGACGTATATCTTGGGCCAATCCGACATCCGCTTCTCTATAGCCTCACCAACGCTTGTTTACCGCATGTGCTGACCACAGTACACAAAGGGAGCGCCGTTGCCCATCTGTGTCTGGTGTCTACCCTGAATGCAATGCATTACTGATTGCCGCCATAACTTACTTCGGCGTAGACAGACTTTAAGGGTGGCTTCTTGCTGGGTTGGCTAGGCAGTAGTTGCAGCAGCGTACAGTGCCATTGCAAGCAAAGCTTTTTCGTGCATATGCAGCACCGCCTGTCCAATCTATCTATTGTGTATGGTGCGGAACGTTCACAAAACAATTCACCCTTCCGACATCTCTATCATCCTCTTGTTTTATCAGCTTTAAAGAAGAAAAGGCTTCTGTGTGTGCCTTCTGTTCATTATCAGTAAAACCACGAGCAACGATAGATAGACGGGCAGAATGTTTCCAACAATGACAAACTACAACTGAAACGCTTGACGACGATCCAAACATCCGCGTTAGAAAGGGCTCCAGATCAGGGATGTCGAATTTATGGTAGATTATAGAAGGCTGTGTTTGTTTAAGTTTAGGAATCATGAAGAATTTTCAATACTTTAAATATACTTTATCTTGTCAATTGGAAATGAAAATTTGGTTCAAAATAATGGATTTATTACCAAATTGTATATTATTTACTTTAAATTCGTCTTCTCCATGTGTTTTGCCTATTTTTTTGATTATTTGATGGGTTGCTTGTGTGTTCTGACAGGCTTAAACCAGAAGCTGAATGAAGATTCATGATAGAAGTTATCCGTTAAACATATGATTAAAAGTAAGCACGGGAATAAAATTACGTATTCGTAATTTTGTGTTTCGTGTTTCGTACGTATGTTCCATGTATGTTTTGACAACACTGAATCAGGCGAACCATAAATCACGTCATGGTTTAATCCAAACGGTTCCCCTGCTGTGACACGGGATCACTTCAGACTGGACATACATACTGGAAGACTAATTAGCCAAGTTTAGCTGGAGGTGTCAATCAACCCACCACTGGCAGCTAGTACGGTTTGTTTAGGCGTTTCTTTCTGTTTTCAAAGTTGATCGATATTTTGCGACTATTTCTGCGCAGTTTGGGTAGAATTGACCATGAAGAAAATTCGTAGATGCATGAACATATTCCGAACATAAGTATAGAGTTTCTGTTACCGGGAGCTGTAATTAAGTATTTGATTTCATCCCATCCGCAGCATCTACACAGGGCGCGCCGTAACGAGCTGGAAGAGAAAACGCGCGAAGAGATCCTGTCGCTCATCATACATCACATCACTGCCGTGAACTACATCTATCGCAATACCAAATTTGATGGCAGGGTAGAACATCGAAACATTCGGTTTGAGGTGAGAGTATCATTGCGGCAATCTTGTGGCATGTCGTCCTAACAACTGGTTCTACCAATTTTCCTCGTTCGTAGGTCCAACGGTTGAAGATAGACGACGATTCATCGTGTGGTGAAAACCATCATGAAGATACGAACCCGCTGTGTCTGGAAAACATCGACGTTTCCAATTTTCTCAATCTACACTCACTCGGCAACCATGAGGCGTTCTGTTTGGCGTACGTGTTTACCTACAGGTGAGTCGCGAGCGAAAATCGGCAAGCTGGAAGAGTTTAGCTGAACCCAGCTTTTGAGAATATTGAATGTAATGTGTTTCTTTACGGTTGGATGCCTTTATCATCGAACAGAGATTTCACCGGAGGTACGCTTGGATTGGCCTGGGTTGCGTCGGCTTCCGGTGCTTCTGGCGGCATTTGCGAAAAGTACAAGACCTACACCGAAACGGTTGGTGGTCTGTACCAGAGCACCAAGCGCTCGCTCAACACGGGCATCATTACGTTCGTAAACTACAATACGCGTGTTCCGCCGAAGGTGTCACAACTGACGCTTGCTCACGAAATTGGACACAACTTCGGTTCACCGGTATGTAATGTGAGATGGTTGTGTGGTACTTGCGAATTCTAATGTTAAACTTCTTTTTCTGCCTCTGCCTTTTGTCTACTAGCATGATTATCCAGCAGAGTGTCGGCCGGGCGGTAACAATGGCAATTACATAATGTTTGCAAGTGCGACGAGCGGAATCCGGTTAAACAATGGCAAGTTTTCGCCCTGTTCGGTGCGAAACATATCCAACGTGCTAGACGCGATCGACGAAAACAAGAAGCGCAACTGCTTCCAGGCGTCCGAGGGTGCATTCTGCGGCAACAAAATCGTGGAGATTGGCGAGGAGTGTGACTGTGGTTTCAACGAGGAGGAGTGCATGGACAAGTGCTGCTATCCGCGCGAGATGACCGATTCGATGAAGATCGAGAATGCGACGGCCCAAAGCTGCGGACGGCGGGCCCGAACGCAGTGCAGCCCATCGCAAGGGCCGTGCTGCGATAGCAATACCTGCCGCTTCATCCCATCGGATGCGAAGGTGACGTGCAAGGAGGAGACGGAATGTTCGTGGGGGTCGACGTGCAACGGTACGACCCCGGAATGTCCGGAACCAAAGCCACGCGATGACAAGACGAAGTGTAACAACGGTAGGGTTTTGTGCTGCGTGTGTGTGTGGATAATTGTCTTTGCTAATGATCGGTTGGGGTTGGGGTTCGATGGCATCTTTTTCTATTACAGGTACACAACTGTGCATTAAGGGTGAATGTTCCGGATCGATTTGTCTGTTGTGGAATATGACGGAGTGCTTCCTAACGTCCAACATCATACCGAACATTGACAAACGCAAATTATGTGAGCTGGCCTGTCAAAATGGCAACGATACCAATACGTGCCGGAGTACGTCTGAGTTCGCACGAGAGTACGGCCTACCGGAGGGTGGCTACAGTCTGCGACCCGGTTCACCATGCGATAACTTCCAAGTAAGACCCGTGTGAAGGCTATACGCGTATGCAGCCCCAACCATATAATTGCGATGCTAATAATTCATTTTCAGGGTTACTGTGATGTGTTTCTGAAATGCCGTGCAGTTGATGCCGAAGGTGCACTGGTACGGCTGAAGAATCTGTTGTTCAACAAGAAAACGCTCCAAACGGTGGCCGAATGGGCGACGGAGCGATGGTATTTGGTGTGTATCGGCGGTATTTGCTTTATCATCATGATGGGTATCTTCATCAAGTGCTGCGCGGTTCATACGCCCAGCTCTAACCCGAAGAAAGCGGCTGCCTATCGAATTTCGGACACGCTGCGCCGTCCGATGAACACGCTGCGTATGATGGTTCGTATCTGTCTGTTTATATCATTGGAAGCGAAGGATGTGTGTTTATTTTTCATGTTTTTTTTTCCTGTTTTCAGCGTCGACACCATCATAACGGTGCCGGCCCGCGTAGTGTTCCTGTCCCGCGCAACGAACGCTCCCGTAGTGCGGGAGATAGAGGTGGAGGAGGGCGCGGTGGCGGGGAACGAAACGGAGGTGGTCGTGGTGGTGGTGGTGGTGGTGGGGGAAGTCGGACGCGAGGTGGTGAAGGTCATGGAGATATGCGCAATGGCGGTGTCCCTGCAGGACATAACTCTTCCTCCTCTGGCAACAGCCGCCCGTCGAACAGTTCACGTCCGCCAGCACATGGGTATGGCGAAGGCCGTGGCCAACAATACTACCCACCGAAAGGTGTGTTCTCTCTGTATGACCCATCTAGTATTTTCTTCACTATCCCAGTATAGTTTGTATTTAGTTTATTATATTTTTTATCTACTTGCGCTTATTCAGTTTCGTTGAAGTTCACAACAAATTTCAAATTTATTCAATGCAAAATGCATTTAATTGCATGACATTCAATCTATCACATCTTTGATGTTTTGAGTTTTTTTTTATCATTTCGTATGTTTTGGTTTCCTTTCTTTTTTTTCGTAGGCAATCACAGCAGTAAGCAGCAACATTCCCGCAAAGCAAATTCCAATCCCCGTGAAGGGGTTCGAGCCAATCAGACGAGTGCCACAGTGGTGTACAAGAAGTAGAGAATACAAGATTGTGCTTTACTAAAGCGCAGAAAGGGCATGCAATCGCTCCCGGCATTAGTGGAAGACAGCCGAGTGTGCGTTAGTGTCCGTTCAATTAGAGCAAAAAAGTACAACTTGCAGCTTGAAGCCAAAATCGCAGTTTCTTTTTAGTTTCAGTTTTGTTTTCTTCAGCTACTTTTCACATCTTCATTAGAAATCAATAGCAAAAATCAATCAGCCCCATCGTTTGGTCGTATGTTTCTTTAGAATTATTGTCAAAAATTCAAAGAAGCTTCGTCAACTGCAGGCCAATTTTAAGTTAACAGTAAGCATAATTTTTGGTTCTAGTTTATTTATTCCATGTTTTCATTTCCATCACATACTTTATCACGTTTTACGCAGCATGACAAAAAAATATATTATAGCTTGGTTTTAAAAATATAACCCTCACATCCTACCATATCACTCCACCTCCATATCGATCCTTAGAGACAGAACATATCTTTCAGTGTCAATTAATTACACGTACATTTGTATTCTATTATCGTACAGCAGAACATAACAGTTACATTTTAGTCTCATTTTGTACACTGTGTCCATAGTGTATTCTGAACCATTTGCTACACTTCCATAAATTTAAATAATACCTTTGTTCACACAAAAAGTTTAAACATGTGCACACTTTTCTTACTCGATGTCCCTTTTTCTTTGACAATGTTTTACAGCACCACCAACTCAGAACTATAGCCGCATGAGCAATGCGGAGCTGTACGCCGAAGCCTATCCGGACCGGGGAATGTACGAACCACCGAGACGCCCGTATGCTAACAATAAGGTTTGACAAGATCGACGCCAAACACGAGATCACCACCGTAACAAACCGCAAACATCCAGACGCCAGTACCGTCTGTGCAATCCGCAGTACCGCTACTGCTGGAAACCGTCGTAAATCTCTTTTTTAGTTGCGCATCCTTCCTCTCTTCCAGTTGCTGCTGTCGATTTCGTTGATGATTTCATTTAACAAACTCCTTCCATAGAGTCTCACTCAACGAAACACCGGTGGATGAATAGTAAGAGTGTGGAACAAATCTTACAAAAATGCTACGGGGACGTAGGTACAGTCACTTGGTTCCTTATTTTTGTGTCAATTGTAACAAAAATGTGTTTACTTCCAAACTTAAACGTCTCGAAAACAAAACAAAAAAGTACTGAAATGATTGCCACATTGCTGATGTTGAAAAGATTTCAAAATGTTATGTGCGATATGGATAAAAGAGAACAAGTTCATACGTGACCAATGGACAAGAGCGTAACATGTTCATTTAATGCAGCGCAAAAGTGTTTCCTTTCTACTTATGAGCATATAAATTAATTCAATGTAATCCCCCGTTTTGTACTGGTGCTTGTTGACGGAATTACAATTTTACAAAGAACTATAAGCTACCGTGATAGTAACAGCCAGATAGTTGTGTGAAGAAAGGAATTATAGCTTTTTATATTCTATCATACTTTTTTTCCCCCGAAAGCGACGTACAAAAATGTACACACATGTATTTGTTGCCACATTTAACATTCTACAGTTTTGGCATTTTTATCTATGTTTTCACTTCTAAAGAGAAAAGTGAGTTGCTGGTTGTTATTATGGTTCGCATTTTTGTTTCTCAGACTGTATCGAATATATCTTTTTAAGCGGAATATAAAGGCCATCTATGGTATAAGATTGTAGTTGAGAGTAATGAAGTGGAACAAGATGGATTTAGAGTATAGAACCATCTTGGGTTGTCGTTAAACAGGCACGCATGAAACAGAATACGCCGGTTGATGTCAGTCCGTGCAAGGGATCAAATGAAAATCAAACGAATGAACTGTGCAAAACATGTTTCACAAGCCACGTAGCTGGCAAGGCATCAAGTGCGGCATTCAGTCTGAAATCATGAAACACCTTAACAAAACAAACAACTATAAAAATACATTTACACACACACACACACACACACACACACACACACACACACACACACACACACACACACACACACACACATACACACGTTATTCATCTCTGGGTCCAGCAATATAAAAAAAAGTATGAGAAAAGCGTAATGAAACATACAATAACAGAATAAGGGAAATGTTTGTAAAAAAAAACACGAGGAAACCGAGCAAGGTGTTGAGCAAAGCGAAACAATTTATGAAACAAACACACTCACCGACAAAGGGGAAAAGAGACGAGACAAGGAGGAAAAATGTCAAAAACCCGAATAGGAATCGTTTGTAGCATAACAAGTGAGGAATAAATTGAAAAAATCACCTTTAAAAATCGTAGCGCGGAAGCGATTAAGAAAATACAGAGTATTTATATTGTCGATGCCAAGGGAAAATCCGCCACGTGACGGGAGAGCAAAATAGGGATTGAATGAGTCGGTATTGAACGGAAGTGGTGTGGAGAAAGAAAGTTAGCAAAATTTTTGTGAATTGTTGGAGAGGAGCAGCAGTAAAGCGAAGGGAGTGTGCTATGTGTGTATGTACGTTTAGGAAGATTTATTTACTCCGCACGAATCATGTACATCTCACTACATACCATACAAAGAGAGCGATCTTGAGATGATTCTATGTTCTATGGAGAGAATTATTTTCCCTATAGGCAATTAATTAATACAAAGTTCCTCTCATTTCGTGTCGTGTGTGAGTTTTGGCCACTTGTCAGCTTTTTTTTTTATCTTGAAACTTGCTCCAAAGTGTATTTCAAACGCACAACATATTTGATCTGTAAAGTTTAAGAACACTAGTTGAAATGTTGGCTTATAATTCGTTTGTTTCGCTTGACTGGAGAAGCGTGTCAAGACGGAATCTGGTGCGCATGTACAATGCATAATATCAAAACTTAAAAAAACGTTTCGAGGAATGGAATTTAATATTTTCCCCTTTTTTTTGTCTTTTCTATTTCAAAATCAAAACTTTGAAACTGCAAAATGGAACTGTGGAGGGAATAGTTTAGTAAAATATTGATTTGTTACGATGCGTGAAAGCAAACGAAGGAAACCCGACTTGAAAGGATCTAAAGAGTAATGAAAAGCAAAAAAAAAAGTGAGGCAAATAGTAGACAAACAATATTTAAAGCGGATACATGTGATATATATTTTTCTAAAATAATAAATGAAAACAACTACTAACTCTGGAAGGGAAACATAAACAGAAACCAACGCGAACACACACGGACACATATTAGCAAGAGAATATTAGCTACAGTATGCAATGGAGAAGCGAATGTCACAATAAACAAGCAAATGTAGATCAAAATAATGTCAATAGTATCAACCAATACCAACCGTACCGTGCATCAAGGATACAACAAAAAAGCTCAAAAAGTTGCGACCAGACCGACACACACACACTGGTGGATGCTACAGGAAGAATAACGACAGTAATCCTGCAAACATGAGCGGCTATGCCGTTGATTCAATGTTAAAACAGATGCAGATGTAGAACCCAACATACAAACGAAAAGTAACACAACAAAATAAGTCTATCCATTTGAATTGTACAAGCATAATGATGAAAACGAACACGTACACGAAGCAAAACTTCTCTACCCTAGGTTCACTCACACACAATGCCATCGAAGAAAAGCCCAAATAGCAGGAAAAATAGTCCATAGAAGAACGTCGAATGAAAACATGCTCAAATACTTCCACTTGGTGTCGTTGTGCTGTAAATGTAATTTCTTATTTGTTTATCTCTAAACTTTAAAAACGTGCTTTTTCCATTCCGAGTATTATAAGAATTTGGTAATACAGCCTGGTACACCACATTACTTGTGTTCATCTTTTACGCTTTTGAATTTTTTATAAACACACGGCGTACTTGAGTAAAAAATTCACAACTTTTGCAAATTCCGAACTTCATTAGGTTGTTTTTTTAGTTCTATGCAACAAGTCAGTATGAAGTTTCTCAACAGTTCAGTATAAATTGTAGTAACGAATAGTTTATATTTTTAAACGTGAAACATTGAATCTTAAAAGCGTTTCTACATTTATTTTCCTTTCGTAAGGTTTGACCTGTGAAAGTTTTTTAAAATAAATTTTTCTTGACATAAAGCAGAAAACAGCGANAAAAAGCTCAAAAAGTTGCGACCAGACCGACACACACACACTGGTGGATGCTACAGGAAGAATAACGACAGTAATCCTGCAAACATGAGCGGCTATGCCGTTGATTCAATGTTAAAACAGATGCAGATGTAGAACCCAACATACAAACGAAAAGTAACACAACAAAATAAGTCTATCCATTTGAATTGTACAAGCATAATGATGAAAACGAACACGTACACGAAGCAAAACTTCTCTACCCTAGGTTCACTCACACACAATGCCATCGAAGAAAAGCCCAAATAGCAGGAAAAATAGTCCATAGAAGAACGTCGAATGAAAACATGCTCAAATACTTCCACTTGGTGTCGTTGTGCTGTAAATGTAATTTCTTATTTGTTTATCTCTAAACTTTAAAAACGTGCTTTTTCCATTCCGAGTATTATAAGAATTTGGTAATACAGCCTGGTACACCACATTACTTGTGTTCATCTTTTACGCTTTTGAATTTTTTATAAACACACGGCGTACTTGAGTAAAAAATTCACAACTTTTGCAAATTCCGAACTTCATTAGGTTGTTTTTTTTAGTTCTATGCAACAAGTCAGTATGAAGTTTCTCTACAGTTCAGTATAAATTGTAGTAACGAATAGTTTATATTTTTAAACGTGAAACATTGAATCCTTAAAGCATTTCTACATTTCTTTTCCTTTCGTAAGGTTTGACCTGTGAAAGTTTTTTAAAATATTTTTTTCTTGACATAAAGCAGAAAACAGCGATAGCGATGCGGTGGGGGGAAAAATAGAACTGCAAACTAAAAACTGAAAATCAAATCTCATTTATTTCATCTCATTTCACTGCGCAAGCTGAAATACGATACGGGTGCGATGAACTAATATAAACGCAATGCTATTTGTGGCATTTAGAGTTCGGAAAATAGGCGGAAATCTAAGGATGTGTGAAAACAGCTGACGAAGTTTACTTTATATTCGTTACGATTCCATAGTATCTAAATTTTAGTGTGGAAAGATGCGATGATTGTTACGAACAAAAATAGAGTGTGTCGATAGTTTCTCCGCAAGCATTCATATTTTTGGTTGATTATTTGCGAAATCTTCCTAATAATGCGATTTTTAAATGAAGGAAAACGGTACGGAAACGTTAGAATATTATAACTTCCTTAATGAAGCAGTCGGAAAATCGCAAACGAGTGTGCATCAAACGAAAAGCAAGAAACGGAGGTATAAAAACAGGAAAATGAGTTGCTGCATCATTTACATTTTACACTGAAATTCATTCTTCCAATTGAGTAGTAAGAAATAAGGAAATGAGACGAGTATGTAAAATTAAAAGCGTGGTAAAAGCAAGAAAGTCGAAAAAAAAACTCAAGAACATGAAACAAGCCAAACATACACACAATTACACCAGCATAATATGAACAGAAAGTGAAGAACGGGTTAGAATTAAATCAAACACCGCTAATATTCAGCAACACATAACACACGCTGCAGTGGCGGTGTGCGTATATGATCGAAGAAAATGGAAGCTTCCCTACAAGGAGAGTGTATAACTAGATAAAAGAAAGCACTCACCCAACACACAAACGGGGTTAGTCCATGAACCTGTGGGAGCTTTGTGCGATACTGAAAGCAAAGCGAGTAAAACATAGAGAGGAGGACAAGGAAAGGGCGTGAAAATAGTATGTTTCTATTATTGTACCTATTTGTAAATGTTTGTAAATAGCGTTTGAAGCAAGCGAGGGAATGTAATGGGAATGGAATAATAAGAAGACAATTCGCAACAGGAAAAAAAAAAGAAATCCCGGTTCTAGAGTTCGCGTAACAGCTTAGGACAATGTAAATGGATCATTAAAGATGAGCAGCTGCTAGGATCTAGGATCTGACCGAATGATCTGAGGGGAAAGTCTGAATGAATGCATTAGTGATAACACAATAAAGGAGAATAAAAAATCCTGCTGAAAAATTAAGAGCCAGCGCGCGTGTTTGCATCGGTATTGAGAAAGTTGGCATGTCGAATAATCGAAAGTAAATAGTAATAAAAATTCGAAAGTGACAGGAAAACAGTAGCACCAAAAAAGCATCGTAGCGCCCAACGTGGGGCTCGAACCCACGACCCTGAGATTAAGAGTCTCATGCTCTACCGACTGAGCTAGCCGGGCTGTCTGCTGCCGTGCGCTCAAATACGTTTAAGAACGTAGCACCTTGACTTGAATATGCTCCTCGATGAACCCCATCTTAACCCAACGCATCTTAGTGGGTTCATCTTCATCCACGTCGGATGAATCCCAATGCCGAGTGCATCACAATTTGTTTAGTGTTGCGGAATGGTCAAACCATTGCATGGGAATTTCCGATCCATTTTGGATATTGGAGGGTCCTGGCCTAAGGAAAACAGGTCGATTACCTGTCTAACCTGCATGTATGCCGTGTTGTCGGTATGAAAGTTGGCTGTGAGAGCAGCGTGTTCATCAGGGGATGTAGCTCAGATGGTAGAGCGCTCGCTTAGCATGTGAGAGGTACCGGGATCGATACCCGGCATCTCCAGCCCGATTCTTTTTGTTCCCGTTGTATTGTGTTGTATCCCTTATTCTGCCGTTGTTTGAGATCATTCGCCGTTGTTAAGTACATTACATTACCGTTCTTTCCTACGCGCACATCGAGTTTGCACTGTTTTTTGTGTTTTGTAATATTTTTCATGTTCATCTTACTTTATACAAGTTTCTACCCTAAATGGAATTGTGTTGACACTAATAACATTTAATTACCAAGGTGTTTATTTCCTTAGGTTTATATCGACAGAACCATTTGAAGGTACATCCGAATCTAATCTTCCAATGTAATCTTTCATAGAACATATCCTATTCCGCTCAAGGGATTCGTTATTATGTAGTAGTGGTCAGCGGTTCTACAAACTACCATACACTTACAATAAAATGGTCAGATTTGTAGTTTTGAGTGACTTTGTTCGAATAGACGAATATGTTAAGACAGTACATACTGTTTCTGTACATGTAGTCAATACAGTCAAACCCCTTGTGTTACAAAAAATAGCTATTTGAACAAACAAAATATCGCATAGTGCACATTTTTATTTATAGAATTTTTTTGCTGTGTTGTCAATTTGTAAAGTTATTTTTTCATAACCTTTTTTCCCTGTCATCAGGATGATTATATACTATTTGATTGAGCATTATTTTGGAGTGATACGGATAATTTATCTTTTCACGTAATTTAAATGATATCCCGCAAAACGCTAGAAACCATGCGAACTTATGAAGGGATAAAAACTGCATTTGTACATACCTTTATGCAAACTAATTTGAAAACGTAGTAGCGAAAATAACAATATATCCAAAAAGTGAAAAAGATAAAAATCTGCATTTGTATATACTTTTATGCATACTATTTTGAAAACGTAGTAGTAAAAATAACAACATATCCAAAAAGTGAAGAATTTAGATTTCAAAATAATAAATAAGATGCAGCATTTGCTGCTAAACAGTATATGGTATTCAAGGAATAAGTATATAGTAGGATTAGCACTTAATCATGAACAAACGGCAGAATAAGGGAAGGGATACAATACAACGGGAACAAAAAGAATCGGGCTGGAGATGCCGGGTATCGATCCCGGTACCTCTCACATGCTAAGCGAGCGCTCTACCATCTGAGCTACATCCCCTGATGAACACGCTGCTCTCACAGCCAAATTTGATACCGACAACACGTCACACATGCAGGTTAGACAGGTAATCGACCTGTTTTCCTTAGGCCAGGACCCTCCAATATCCAAAATGGATCGGAAATTCCTGTGCAATGGTTTGACCATTCCGCAACACCAAACAAATTGTGATGCACTCGGCATTGGGATTCATCCGACGTGGATGAAGATGAACCCACAAAGATGCGTTGGGTTAGGATGGGGTTCATCGAGGAGCATCTTCAAGTCAAGGTGCTACGTTCTTAAACGTATTTGAGCGCACGGCAGCAGACAGCCCGGCTAGCTCAGTCGGTAGAGCATGAGACTCTTAATCTCAGGGTCGTGGGTTCGAGCCCCACGTTGGGCGCTTCGATACTTTTTTGGTGATATCGCTTCACCCGATTTAAAACTCTCTGTGTATTCCTTGAACGCAAAAAAGATCACGGTTGTTAAATTTCGCCTTTTCAAAATGCGCGCGCACGTTGACATTGTATGTGTGCAGGTAGTCGCGATTGGTTTCAAACCGCTTTTTTTTGCTTTATAAACTATTCTCTCGATCTTCTCGCGATCGGTCACCATTTGCGTTGGCAGTTTTGATCGCGAGAGCATACGCAACGGTTCATTCATAAACTGGTTCCCCTACGGCTGGCGTGTTTTATCGTAAATTAGGTGCATTTCACGAGACGGATATTCAGAGCAAAAATGTCAAACCAACCCGTCGTCAGTTGTTTGCCTGTCACAGCGAACAAAATGTCGAAAGCAAAGAAGGTGCTGGATGAAGCGCGCGAGACTAAAAATCGCGAAATTGACCTGGTGGATCGTAACATTTCCACCTTTGAGGAGCTGCCCGGATTGCGTGAGTATTAGCTTGGCGCGGTGCACATTTCGTTAGAGTGAACCAGAATTTCCTATTTTGGTAAAAACTACTTTTTCGGTCCTTGTGTGATGGGTGCGGCAAAGGGTGGGTGGGATTTGTTTTGAATCTTCACGTAGCTGCAAATGGATGAACGATATGCGATGCCTTGGCGGTTGGAAATGTGACAAAAAATTAGTAATTGTTATTTTCTATTGTTTCCTTACAGTTAATATGCTGTTTGTGACCAGAATAACGCTGAGCCACAACAAATTGAAGAGTGAGTAATAGCAGATGGTCTCCTCCCTTGAGGCATCTGTCCTATTGGATTGTTAAAAAAACTATCAACAGGCGATTAAAATATGTGTGAATTGTGCCTAACATGTGTTAAAAGGTATAAGAAGTTTACCAGGGTCCTTGGAAATAGTGTATTGCTATATGAATCTTAAATTATTATCGTTTAGGCGTTTTCTATGACGGAATGTTTGTTTATAGAGAAAACCATTCACGTTCGTTAATTCGGTGCGCTGCATTATCCGTGCGGAAAGTTTCGTCAAATCGAAAGTTGACAGTTTCGTTAAACATTTCGTTTGTTTGAAATAGCCGTTATTTGAATTGTTCGTGCAAAAATGTTGTTTATATAAATGTGAATGTTATTTTCTTGTGCTTTAACTAACATGTAGTGAAACAATGTTGTTATTTTTTTAAAGCTGTTCCTCCCGGTATTGCAAATTTAATCAACCTGGAAATATTAAACCTTTCCAACAACTTTCTGGAGGAGCTGCCATTGTCGCTCTCATCGATGCCAAAGTTGAGAATTTTAAACTGCTCGATCAACCGTCTTAACACACTGCCCCGTGGATTTGGCGCATTTCCCGTACTGGAGGTGCTGGATTTGTCTTACAACAATTTAAACGAACAGGTGTTGCCGGGAAATTTCTTCATGATGGGTACGTTGAAATGGTTGTATCTGTAAGCGTTTGCCATGCAATAATCTCAAACTGATCTCCTTCCAGATTCCTTACGGGCGCTATATCTTGGCGATAACGAGTTCGAATATTTACCGAAAGAGATTAAAAATTTGAAAAACCTACAGATTGTAAGTATTTCGTCTGTTTATTTTTAAACACTGTAACAATGGTACATTTATTCTTGTCATTTGTAGCTTGGTTTGCGGGACAATGATTTGCTGGAGCTGCCAAGGGAAATCGGTGAACTGACACGAATCCGCGAACTTCACATTCAAAACAATCGGCTAAGTGTGTTGCCACCGGAAATCGCCAATCTGGACATGCCCGGGCCCAAATCTGTGCTAAAGATGGAAGAAAACCCCTGGGTGACGGCGATAGCCGAACAGTATTTGGTTGGCATTAGCCACGTGCTTGAGTACATCAAGACGGAAGCATACAGAATGTAAGGGCTTCAGTAATCTTATCAGTAATCTTAGTATCGGTAGATTAATGCANCTGCCAAGGGAAATCGGTGAACTGACACGAATCCGCGAACTTCACATTCAAAACAATCGGCTAAGTGTGTTGCCACCGGAAATCGCCAATCTGGACATGCCCGGGCCCAAATCTGTGCTAAAGATGGAAGAAAACCCCTGGGTGACGGCGATAGCCGAACAGTATTTGGTTGGCATTAGCCACGTGCTTGAGTACATCAAGACGGAAGCATACAGAATGTAAGGGCTTCAGTAATCTTATCGGTAATCTTAGTATCAGTAGATTAATACATTTCTTTAATCTCCATTCCACAGTCTCTACAATCGTCACATGCAATCGGGTGGCAAATCGGCTGGAGAGTTGCCACCGAAATCGGACAAAAGTAAAAAAGCATCCCGAGCACGATCATAAAACAATCGAGAACCGTCCTCCGCATCGTCCGATCATTTAACCCAGTGCCAGTGAATGTCCCGGTACATGTGAAAGTGGACTATTGGAATGTTTAATGTCTCGACTAACAACAACTAAGCCTTACTAAGCCCCGATTCATGGATTCACTGTCCCAATGGGACATTTTTATTGTTGTCGATGGTGTAGCGGTGCAGATAGTTTGTTAAACTAATTTAATTAACGTAGACACTACGCGACACTGTGTAGATTGCCAATGTGCAAGTGCCTTAAAATGCTAACACAAATTGTGAACACACAAAAGTAAAACGAAGAAATGCAATTAAAATGGTAATAAAATTGATGTGTTGAAAAACTAATTTACTGGCTTTTCCGAGCTGTCTGGGGTTCCGCATTGTTGTGCCGTCTGGTTGGACGATGCGTTGCACTGTGCGAGTTATGTCCGAAAAAGAGCAGTTTTAATTGGTTCTAAAGTATCGGACGATGGGTAGCATTAATCAATTTAAATTTATTGCAACATGTAAAACATGTGTTACTTCGTAAATATTTTCGAATTAATCCGAAGTATTCTCTGTGATTCACGCTAATACTTTGAACCAAATTGTAAAACTTTGAGCAATGCACGACTCGTAGGGATGGGCGAACAAGTCATCGTAAGCTTCGAAGTTTGGCACTGATTGCGTCTAGCGAGCGCAGCGGGAACAAGGGAAATTAACAAAAAAAAACCCCAACTTTCCCTTAACCTAATTAGTGTAAGTAATGTAATTTTGAAAGTTTGAAACCACTACTTGGTTTGCTCACTATAAATTTCAATCGGTCTGCCACCACCTTTCCGTTGTGGTTTTATTTGTGGTGGAATGTGGCATCGAAAGAACGATTATTTCCTTCCACTCTGGAACTTCCCATTTAAGAAAAATTGGAGAAATCTTAACAGAAGTAAAGGCTGCCCACGAAAGAATTGTATTTTTCGAAGGCCTAAAGTTTTACGAACGAGCAATACAAAATCAACTGATGAAGTGCATTGAAACTGCATTGAAAGTGTATTGCTGAAAGTGGATAAAAGAAGTCTATCCGCTTGTGGTTTTCTTCCGATGGAGTGTTTCTTAATTAGTGATTTGAAATTTAATTGGTTTGTAAAAATGGTAGTGAATAACGCGATATTACCACTACTTTCGTAGTTTCGTTGTTCTGTTCAAGAATTTGAGTAGCAATTGTGCAGTGCATTTGAGAAGAGTTTCATGGCTTTCCGATTGTTTCAACCTTATAAGATCCTTAGTAACTGACTAAGTGATCTTTAGACCAAAACTGTGATCGTTCCGATGCGAATCGACGTTTAATCACAGTAACACAAGTCAGTGTTTCATTAATTGTGGTCATTGATCACGAACCCAGCTTTGAGGATACCGTCGTTCCTTTATTTTACATCTCCTGCATTACATTACAATATTAAATTAATGAGTTCTTATAAATGTTTTGATCTTCGAGTCTCTTAATTGTCGGAAGTCTCTGAAGATCCTTGAAGATCGTCTCTGAAGATCATAACCTGGTACACTTGTTCGGAATTTCTACTTGGCTATAGCACAACCTCTGGCGCTATTCTTTTTCGATTCAGTACACTCACTTTTTGCGCCGACAAATGCGCGACTCATTATGATGCATTTACTCACTCATGCATCACTCAATTAGAAGAAGAAAAAAAACACGAAAAGGGCAAGAAAATCCTAAATATACCATAAACTAATCGCTCCAGTAAAGTAGTTTAAATCTACATAGAACTCCGAATCTCTTTTACTCATTCTTATTGAGTGAATAGTATCTTAAATAATGAGTTGTAGGTCGGAATTGCTAGACGGCAAGTGACTTGAAACGTACAGGAATAGTTAATTCGTTAGGGAGATTAATATTTTATGAATGTCAAAAATGTGAGTTAATAAAATTCGAATCCCTTGTTCTCTGTTTCAACTCACTGGAAGGAGTGTTTATTCTCATTTATATTATTACTGTAATATATTTTTATAAAACCGAAATATTGTTTTATTACTATTTTCACTTATCTCAACCCGATCGTAGCTTCCCAACCTTTAAACTTTCGATTAGCTTTGTACTGCGTGTACACAGTTCCATCTTTTATGAACAAGATATTTACACTCCTTATCCAACTTCATCCAATTTAATGCAGGAAAATAAAAGTAATAGCTTGAATAAATTTTGCACCCATCCATCCATTGGTGTGCGACTGCCGGCCAGCTCCTGCTAATGGGCATCATGCAAACGAGAGATAAAGAAGCCAACGCGATGCAAAAGGCCCTCCAGGAAATGTGCCAAACTGATGGCTCCGTGTGCAGCAGTAAAGTGTGAAAATAAAATAATGAGCAAACGATTATTGAAATTAATTACGCAAAAAAAAAAACGGGGCCAAGGAAGGATCGGTTTTTTCGGAGGGCCGAAAGGCAATAGGGATGGCTCTCGGATCTTGTAGAAAACGTGCCGTTTAGCCATTGGAAAGGTTTGCCTCATTTCTTTTATTCGTTTGTGCTTCGTTTTGAAGATGCTGACGGCCTGTCGATGACTGCCAAGCACTGATGATGGGTAGCATGGAATCATTCGCTTTTCTTTCCCATTTTTTTTCTCTACCCGTAACCCAGCCCGTACACTCGGGTGGAAATTCGAATATACACCGGTTTGGGCGGACAAAACGACATTCCTCGACTTCTCCTGAAAGTAAGATAGGAAAAAAAATGGAGATTAGTAAAAGTCGTTAAAAACTTTTGCCGGATTTCGTCAAATGCAGCCGGCAAATGATCCTTCTTGGTTTTGGAAGTGAAGCAGCTGGTCCACCTGACAAAAGTTGCACACTTTCGTGCAGGGAAGGAAGGCTAGAGGGGTTTCGGTTCGGATAATCTCACCCTCACCATCCGCTGACGGGTGGGCCACAAAAACACGGGGCCACAGTTTGGGGTTTCGCACGTGTGGTGACTACAGGCGATTGACTTCCGGCACAGTTCTTCGACACTTTTCCGGTTCGCTTCACGCGGCTGTGTGTGTGTGTGTGGATTTGAGTGTTTTTCCTTGGCCAGTTTGAGTCTTTTTTTTCTAGTCTCGCATCCCTTAGCATAGCAGAATGGATCCTTTCGTAGGAGTATATTGGACGAGGAAAGTTTCACACCAGCGTTCCCGTCCCGTAACGTTCCACGTGACAAAGCTGATCTTCTGGTACGGGTACGGCATCTCCAGCGCACAAGGATCATTAATGTCGTGTTCGTCTTTGCGCCGGCCTGTCGAGTGTCGGGACGTTCTGACGAGGTCTTTCCGTTTGTTATCTGTTCGGCTGGGCCGGTTCGTTAGGATGCTTGTGCGCGCGCGACCAAACCACTTGAAACACGTGTGCGACCAATGGAGGAAATGTACAGCTGGAGTTGCAGCTGAAGCGCAAGCAAGCGGTTCTTACGGTGCCATTTTAATGCGCATCAATGGACAACACGAAATTGATTACCGTGTCTGTCTGTCTGGCGACTGTGGTGTCTATTTATTTTCTACCCGGTACTTCAATAGCTGGCCTTCGATGCAAACGAGATGAAAGTAGAAGCAATTGTGATTGCGTTTTGTAATTGACACTGTCCAGGGTAGTGGAACGGTGAATGATGCATGTAGGATGATGTGAATAATAAGCGATCATGTTGTGTTTATTTATATATCTTCAAGGTTTTCTCAAACTGATGGACTATTTAAGCGAAAAAAGTGTTTTGTTTTATGTTTGATAACGCTTGATTGGCGTAGATTACTGCGAAAGTGTCCTCGAATATTGGAAAAAGAAGGACACTGTCTCAAAGATCATAAGTAGATCCAATAAAATGGTATATTGGTTTCTGTTGTATGTCCGATTAGTGGTGATAACTTTATTAATTATTAAGTTATTAAATAGACACAGTGAGTGTATGAGTCAAGACGTAAAAGAGTAATCGCAATTTTCCCAAATTTATTCGTCCTATGTAAAAATATTAAATCCAATTGCGGGATTAGTCTCACACAACTACTTCCATGCTCTTACTCTTATCTCTAATCTGAACTAGTACATGCAACTACCAGTAGCAATCTGAAATACTGAGTAACAAAACCAACCCCTAATTGATTATTAAGACGCTTAAATGAAAGAAGCCTGCATACAGAACAATATTGCATCGAGATAAGTCAGGAGCATCCACAGAAGAGTTTTAAACATAATGTTAAATGTATTCTTAGCTACGAAACTTAACTATGCGAGAAACATCGTGTTGTAGCGCTCTACCAAATTAGTGCAAACTGATTAATAAATAACTGACCAATACATAATGTCTTCCAAATCTTTTAATCTTTGACCAGCGACTAAGATTTGACTGATAGTAACACAACATAGATGCACTGAGAAGATCATCATCTGATAACATATTTATCTATGGTTATAAGTCGTTGAACAACATTATATACCAGGGATAATATTTCAAGGTTTACTAATGATTCTCGTCAATTAACTTCAAGGTGGAAAGATCGGCGACGTTTACTACTATATCTTATTGCATACAAGAAGAGAATAAAAACCACTCGCTATATTGATCCATTGCCATGTACAATGGCCCACAAGAGTTGGACCAGTTGAGTTCGAGAAATTGTATCTTCACTTGTAGCTTGTAGGTGACATTATTATTCGTTCATAATCGTAATCTAGACAAGATCTCATCATAATGTCGCTTTTGTGGAGTTTCATAATTGTTGAGTTTCTTGAAATTAATCCAAAAGGCTCTTTCTCATGTAGTTTAAATTCCAGCAGATCATCGAGCAACATCGACTACATAAGGGCATATGAAGCATTTAATTTCGCTAAAACGTAAACGAACTTCACGCCACCAAGCAATGGGAATCAATTGGACCGTTTTCTTCAACTTTTCTGTAATTTTACTCACTGAGCTTTAATTCGTCCAAGTGAGTTGCTATTCGAAATTCTACTACCAACTAAGATTTGTTTTACAAGCAATTTAGTATGAGATTTACAGTATGGCACAAACCTTGGATATCAGTTTTAATGGCCGATTAGATTTGAAAACAATAATATATATTCTGGGAAATACTTAGCAACATACCATATAGGGTACTTATACTCTAACAACTCAATCGTACTCAATTTTTACAATTGATTGGACAAAACCCTTTCACACATATACGCACGGGTGATAAAATAAATGAGATTGCATTTGCGATTTTTTTTTTCATCTTCGGTGCATCAAAAGCGGCAGCTGCCTGGCGCTTAAGTTGGCCCCCTTTTTTTTAAATAAGCGACATGATGAGGTGAGGTGATAAGCATCAACCAAAGAACCAAAGAGTTCCAATCAACCAACTGTGATAATGATAAAATATTAATCATAATCAACGATCATCACCTTTCGCACCACTTCGGCACCACTGGTCTATGCTTTGGAATGATTCGATTCCTCTTTTTGTTCCTCTTCCTCTCTCGTCTTTCCCTTTTTACCTATGTTGTGTGTGTGTGTGGGGGAGTTTTTTTTTGTTGCCGTTCGCCACAGTGAACGCATCTAGCGATTGATGATATATTTTTCATTAAAGCTCTTGTTGCGTAAAAAAGAAGCGAACCATTTTGCACAAAACGCACTGCAAAACGGATGGATGACGATCGGTGAATGAGAAGGAGGAAAAAGGTGGCACCAGGAAAAAAGCCACCCTTTTCCACACTTTCCTTCTCCCCTTCTTCCCCTTGGTGGTGGGTGAGAAAAATTTAATAAATCGCCTTAAAAAGTAAAACACCATCAGTGAAGGAGGCGTGATGGTGCATGTGCATCGAAGCGTCCATGCACATGCACGACAAAATTTTCATGTTTCCCTCATGTCGCGCGCATTCCCACACAGCCATGCCACATAAGCAGGAGGAGGGAGGGACATCCCACCCACATGCGAGCTGGGTGGACGAGCTTGATGCGCCTCGTTGGTGGTTCATAAAATATTTAACAACATTTTTATTACGTTTTACCCGCTCGTCAACCATCCCCATGTACGTGATCCCGATGTTCCCGGGACGGAAGGATGTGATGGGATGGTTGGGATGAAATTCGTACAAATTTATCAATCACCTGTCAGCGTACGGGATTTTCGCTTTCTTCTCATTTTATTGCAACCCTCGCATTTGGCATTTACCTTTTCGGGGGAATTACCAGGCCAGGAGGAAAAAGGAGAGGGGGGGGGGGCGGGGGAATTGGACACTCGAAGAGTGAAAATTGCTCCATTTCAAATGCACTTCACATTTGTTTTTTGGCGAATCGTCGTTTGCCCGCTGAGTGTAGTCATTACCCCCTGTTTGACGTTGGCTGCCTCCTGTTGATGATGGCAATAGTCCGCCGCATCTCCGTGCAATTGGAAGAGCAAAACTATAATCGAACGGTTTATAGCTAAAGCTGAGCTCATTTTGGATCTTTTACCATGTTTGTACTTTTTAGTTTTGCTCCATCTGTTCGTGTTTTTTTTCTCGTCTGTATTGTGATTGATTAACATAAAAGATCACAGGATCACAGGTACGAACGAAGGGGAAGCGGTTTTTTTTGTATTTTCATGTTTAAAAGTGCAAATTGGTGCACCTGACGCTGATTAAGATTCTTTCGCTTTCGGGTCAGAAGTGAATGGACAATAGGAAAGGCGGGCAAAGGAAAAGGCAAAGGGCTTATAGGTGTTTTTGTGTGCGTGACTGTAAAATTGTTTCAAAATTGGAATAATTTCCCCGGTACAATAAATTGGAAATTATTTACAGTAAGAAAAAAGTAAAGTTATTACAATACAATCAATTCGATCAATTCGATGAATTATGCCTTGAGATTATTGATTATGGAATAAAGTTGCCATTATAGAGTACATTACGCACTGTTTGAGAGGCGTAGAGAAATGTTGACTTACAAAAGAACATGTTCCAGTAAACAAGAAAATTAATTTCTATTTTTCAAAGTATAGTTTATTTTTTTAAGTGATCATTAACAACATTAACAATTGGGTTATAGTGTGAAAATCAAATACTTTGAATTTAAAAATAATTTTCTTTTTTTAATGTAGTATTTCTACAGTTCTTGACAATTATCTATAAATATTACCACAAAACAATAGAAAATATAAAAAGGTTTGTACAAAACATTCATCAAATTTGATACTTAAGGGTTAGAATGAATCGAAAACGATCTCGTAGCAGGTTGCTAGTAAAATTAAAAAAAAGGATCCTTCCGTTCAGTTACCATGGTTACCACAGTGCTACTGCTGCTCCATCAAACGGAGGATAGTTTGCAACAAACAAAACGAACAAAAAATAGGCGAACTCTAACCATAATTTCCATCAACCAGCAACAGAGCAGAGGCATCACGTGAAGCTGATAATGATTTTCACCAACCGATGCATCGTTGCACTTCCGGTGCACGCTCCAAAGCATATGCAACAACAACAAGAACAAAAAAGCGAGATTCTTTATGAGATATGGGCGCATCTGCTTTATGTTGTTTGTTTTTTGTTATTGTATCTGTATTTGTTGCAGCCAAGGTGCGTGCGAGGGATGAACGTTTTTGTTTGTTTCGTTCCTTTTTTTTTGTGATAGCATTTTTTCAACCATTTTCCTGTTCACCATGTATCGCCATTCGGGTCGTTCGTCTGGTCTGGATTGGAAATTCGCTCCCTTCAGTTCCCGCTTGTTTTGTCGCACCATCGACAACCGGCCAGCCAGCTCATAAATCGAATTAACACGGTCACCTAGCGGGAAAATTAACTTTTATCGATGCGAAACTCCTAAGCGAACGCGCGGGAGATGAGAGAGAGAGAGATGAAGGGAGAGAGAGAGAGAGGGAGAGAGAGAGAGAGAGAGAGAAAGAGAGAGAGGGAAAAAGGAAGGAAAAAAATAGCCGATTCAAATGATTGCTAAAAATCTGATCAGATTTTTCCCTCTTTTCCCAGCCAGCCACCTCCCCCCCCACCCCCCCTGGGTGGGTGGTAAAGGTACAACGACAAAAAAAAAGCTGTAGTTGGAAAATAAAGCCGATAAAATAGTATACCATTACCCGTTGAGGTGTTTGAGTGTGTGGCTTCCCTTTTTTTATGCTGCTGCTGTTGCTACACAAAATCTGGTTCTGTATCGATCCTTTAGGGGATATATGTGTGCCCGTTTGATGTGTGGACGTGAATAATGCCCCCCCCTCCCCTCCCCGGAATGGGGAGTGCTGTGTGTGTGTGTTTTTTTTTGCCTTTCTGTGCATACCTGCATCAATGTTCAATGCGTAGCAGATGAATTTTAATATATTTTATTTACCATCCACCATGCACTTTTGGTATCCCATTCGCTTTAGTCCCTCGAGGGATCACCAACATAGGGCTGCCTCGTCATTTAAAATGAGCATTTGCTTGTGAATGTTGATCCTCTTCTACCCCAAAAACTAATGGATAATTTCCTATTTTTCAAGCTCCATTTTATGATGTTTGTATTAATGGTGTTGAATCGATTTGATTAATCCGATACCGGGCCATATTAACAATCTTCAAGTCACTATTTGGCCCTTTAAATACAAGAGACACCAAAATATATAAAACTCCCGGCCGGGATGGTACACATGTCGTGTTCCGGCAACACCCTGTCCAACCCATTCACTCCACATTCACAGCGGTACCACTTTTGTACTCCCATTAGAATCAGTTCCATCTGTTCTACCACCTCCTGGTGTTGGTTTTTTTTTTTTGGTTGTTTTTGCTGTCTCTCACACGCGCCCAGCCTGCCGGTCGCCGCTTTTCGTCCCCGAAGGCGACGATGTGGAAAAATTGGAAACGCACGATCGGTACGATTTTGTTGTTTTTAATCATACCTGCCGATGTTATTATTTATTTAATATTGCTACTTTGCCAGTTACCATTTTGCCAACCCGGTTCGTCTGTTGTGTGCGGCTGTTGAAACATATTCTACCGGGCAGGACAGTTCGTGCTGCTGCAAGGGTAGAGAAACACTGTTTCATACATACCTATATATATATATCTCTTTAGCGTTTTTTGGTTTTGCCTTTTTTGTGTTTGTTGTTGTTATGTTTCAGTTTTCATTTGCCACACTTTACCACCGGTGGTAACGGAGCTATCGCTAACACGAATCAGAAATCCCCGTTCGGCAGAATCTCCATCAGTTTCGTACCGTTCGCGCTGGGAGCGGTTCGGTTGGGGTTAATGCAAAGCGACATAAACACGCGAAAACCTGTGCGTGGCTTTGGGGTGCGCTGATCGTGTCGTGGACCGTTTTTCCCAGGTGTGTGTGTGCTGTATTGTATTGCCCCCTCAGCGTGGCAAAAAATGTATGCAAAAGCAAAACACAATAGTAAAGAGCTTCACAATAGCGAACGACCCGAAAAGAAGAGTTAAGAAGTATTATGGTGTGTTTGCCTTCGGTTTTTTTTTGCTACATTCCTGTCCATCCACAGCTTGCAATGAAACAGCAAGCACACACAAAATGCAAAAAAGCGACGTGCCAAACCAGCAAAACCGTAACATAATTTCAATATAGAAAATGCTCCATTCATCGCTTCGGTATTACAGTGTTATTATTGCAATTACCATTATCAGCGGCTTATTAGGTGTATTTGCACACCTTTTGTCTTATTCGATAAACGGAAGAAAAGATAACAAAAAAAAAAATACGATGGAAAAATGATGTACAAAAGACAGGATAAAGTGCCGCGAGAACCATCATTATTAACATTTCATCGGTACACAGCAGCTTTGAAGCTGCAGAGAAACAAGCAAGACAATAAACGTGGTGTGGTGTGTTTGCCTTCGGTTTTTTTTTGCTACATTCCTGTCCATCCACAGCTTGCAATGAAACAGCAAGCACACACAAAATGCAAAAAAGCGACGTGCCAAACCAGCAAAACCGTAACATAATTTCAATATAGAAAATGCTCCATTCATCGCTTCGGTATTACAGTGTTATTATTGCAATTACCATTATCAGCGGCTTATTAGGTGTATTTGCACACCTTTTGTCTTATTCGATAAACGGAAGAAAAGATAACAAAAAAAAAAATACGATGGAAAAATGATGTACAAAAGACAGGATAAAGTGCCGCGAGAACCATCATTATTAACATTTCATCGGTACACAGCAGCTTTGAAGCTGCAGAGAAACAAGCAAGACAATAAACGTGTGCAAATATTGTGCTGGTTTAAATGAGCGGTTTGGATAGTTGATTTTCCATGACCGTGTTGAAATACTAGACTAGAATCAATTACCTTTATTTATTGTTTTCCATCTACGTTCGTGATGACTGTGAGCTTGTTCTTTATAAGCTGAAAGATCATTAAGAAGAGAACGAATCAGAATGATAACAATTCTTTATAATATTCAACCGTCTGATTGCTGTTTGAGAAAATAAATAAATGATTAAAACTATCTAAATTTTGTAAGTATTGGGTGAGTTGTAGTGTTTGGAGGTTGGTTCAGCAAGTAATATGCAATATAGCATAACCAAATGTAGAAAGATAAACACAGTTTCTCTAATTAAAAATATTTTATTTTAATATTAATATTTTAAGAATTTTTAATAGCATCTACTGTAACGGAAAAAGTACTAAAATGAAGTACAGTAATCTTCGTAATAATATCTGGAATTTAATCCCAAAAACCGAAAAACATATTTATGTAATGTTTGTGATGAATTACCATTTCTAAACTTTTTAACTACTAAAAACAAATAGATACATCATGATCAACTCACTTGGGGAAATGATGAGTGAAATACAGAAAGCACTCTTAACTTGACGAGGGAAATAATTATTAAACGCACTCATTTAGCAAACAAAAAAATAGTGTTAATCTCATGAGTGAGTTACTAGCTACCGCAAAGAATTAAAACACAAACAAAGTCACTCATGAGTTAAACAACGCTGGAATGATTGAAATCGGTGTGCATGAGTTAAATCTCTCATGAGTGATTTAGAATCTTCGTGGAAAGTTGAGACATTCTACAGTAATATTTCATTGATTTATTCTGAATCACTATTTATATGCAACAGTCTTTAACTAAATAAAAGGCCTCAATGCAATAAACAGACTTTAAATTTAAATGGTACAAAGTGTCTATAGCTTTAATAAGTAATAATTTTAAAAATGTGCTAGTAATATTTTACCCCTGACATTCAGGTTTACTTCTACACTAACTTTTACAATTATACGTTAACTTATCGCACCTATTCGTGATCTATTTGTTATCAAATGTATCGAATTTGATCATTAGCAGTGATTACCATACCAACATGAGCAGTACAGTAGAAATATCCAATTGATAGGTAATCGTTCGTTTGAAACTGTCACAGGCAGTGATGCTTGACGACAGCCCAGATTCAATAAATTCATCCTCCTAAGGCGGATTTCTCCCCCTTCTTAAAACCTATCAGCCAGCAATTGGAACGCAATTTGATACCGGTAGGCAGCCGTCGTCGCCGTGCAAAGAGCTCTCATAATTGGCCCCCCACACACAAACATACACACACACACACACACAAATTGTTCGACAGTGCCAAATAAATGCTCCAAAAATAAGTGGAAAAGCGTTGGTTTTCTACTTTTTTCCCCCCTTCTTCTTCGTTCGATTTTCCTTTTATTTTTCCCTCTTATTCGGAGGGTGTAGATGCTCCCGGGTACGGTGTGGAAGAAAAGCCAACCTGTGTCCTGACTTATGGGCTGTCCATTTGTTTCATTTTGCTTACTGCACGACCAGGGAGCCCGGGCTTCACCGAAATGGTGAAGCAGCCCGGAGGTCGCCCGGTGGTTGATTTCAATTCCTGCCACGTAGCTGTTGCCAATTTATGACAGCGAATCTGAACTTGCTACATTTGCACCGAATCTGTATGGACGGTGGTAGGGTTTCATTTCATTTCAGCTCAGTTGTTGGGCCAAACGCTTCGGGAACGACTTGTTACGGAGGGAGAATTTCGATTTTTTTTTGTTTACTCTCTCCACCCCCGAAAAAGCAGAGCTGGATCGAAACTGTTGAAGGTCGAAACGCAGCCTACGGCTTGCGGGTTCCGGAGAGCGCTCTACTTACCGGGATGTTATCTATTTCGGTTGGAAATAAATTGTATCTCTCCGTACGTACGTACACATGTGCATGTGCGTACGTTATCGTTTACCGGAAGATGGCTCACCGAGCCACAGCTGGTTGTGATTTTTTCGTATGACAAAAAAAAGGGAAAAACCGACCCCGAAACGAGTAGGATTTGTCCATTGCACATTGCCATCCGGGGATGCCTTAATTTTGTGTCATAAAATGGCTTACATGTGGAAAGGTGTTTTTTGTTTTGTTATCCCGCGTGGGAAAGGATAAACATTTTCTTTGTGCCCCGTGTACAAAGACAACGAGGTGTAAGTGGTGTATGGGAACATCAACGCTACCAATTGAGACATTTGTTTAGTGTAATAGCCACTACGCGACGCATGGGTGGCCGGTTGGTAATCAATCTTCTAATGAGCCGTACAATTTGGGCTGGATGGATGGATTATGGTTAGAAGTGGTTAACGCAATTGAGCGAGCGTTGTGGTTTCACGTTCAGCGCAAAACCAATAAAAACTGGCACGTTTTGCAAAAGGCAGTGACCTGTAATAAAGTATTGTTTGGTGTTTTCAGCGTTTCCCAACGTATGTGGTTTCATTTGGCCGTGTTTACCGGTTCGAGCATCGGTTGTCATGGGTGTTTTTCAGTTTAGTTTAAACGTAAACTATAGTTTCCTCCATTTAAAACAGTTTTTCGTAGGTTTTTGTTAGAATTTTAATGAAAAATAAATTCACTAATATAACAAACATGATTTAAAGTGAAAGCAAGCTTATTATGTAGCATAATGGATAATAAATAAATAACCGCGTCTAAGGATTGATATCTATATGTTAAATCAAGAGCATTCTAGTACTAAACAAAAATAGTATAAAAAGTATAGACAAAACTATATTTTTTTTTAGTTTATGTTTGCCTTTAAATTAGTCTAACAAGCTGCGTGATTTTTTCATACAGCTCATTACCGTGGGTATTTGTACACTAATACAAGGATTAAAGGATATTGATGTACACGTTACCAACATTTGACAACGAATTTTGACTTCACAAAGCATTTCCTGCTTGTGCATTTATTGAAGTTAGCAGAGTTAGCATCAATAAATTTATAAAGTCTCCAGTTCTAAATCTCCAACGATTAACTCACAACGTGACACGTTCCTGATTATTATAACAACTCTTTAGAAATACAGCCTGCCCGTCATTCAGTGAATAAATAACAAAAATAAAATAACAAGTCTTTATTAAAGCGTATAGCAAACGTTTGTTTGGAACCTTTGTACCTTGCGCGTTATTGTAACAAGGTTTCTGTCGCTAACGGTGAGCTCCCTTTTTAAAACCTCGTTTAGTCACTCATCGTTAATTCGAATCGTAACCGTCCACTCAGCCGAGAAAGCGAGCGCCCTCTCGCGTGAATGCGTCGTATCGTTGATGTATGGTTCAATTGAACCGTTGCTTGCAATTGATGTAGTTATGTTGATGTTAATTTTTTGTTTTGATGATATAATGCAACTGTTAAGGTTAAATTGTGTGAATGCTGTTATAATCGTATACTTTATTTATTTTTAATCGTTAGGGGTACGAAATTTGATTCATGATCTATAGTGTACTATATTGCGCGTCTTGGGACAAGACTATGCCTAGACGGTTCTAACTGTTATACTTATTTCAATTGTCAACAATTTACATACATTTGTCAGTTCAGGTGTTCTTATACAAGAAAAATGAATCGTTTTCACCCAATCTGCAACTACAACCCATTGTTGAATAAATTTCGAAAAAAAAAGTAATAAAAAAGCTTCTCTCTGTTGTTCGAGCGTTATCACTTCCACCAAAAACCGATTGCCATTGCACTGGAATGTTAACAAACCAAGAAAGCTTACCTTCGTGGCGGTAAAGATTTCATCATAACAAGGTTACATGGCATATACACGGAGCATGGCAGGACATGGGCTAAAGGCAAATAAATTATTTTCGAAGACATCGTACTGGTAAGCTGTCAGAAGCCGGCTCCACCAATACCAACCACAGTTTGAACCGGCACACAGAAAAGGAAAGAAATGATTTATCTTGCAACACTCTGGCGGTGGAAATGCACGAAACGTATCAGCGACCGTAGACTAGTTAACTTTCACCTGCTACACATACACTTCCGGAGAAAAGGCCGGATTTAGTTTGACGCAGGAACGGTTTTCAACGGGTAGAAACATAACGAAATGTAAGGAAAGCAAGATAAAAACATCCAATACAAAACGAGGAGCTTCGCGTGTAAGACACTTTTGCTTTCGTTGAACGATCCCGCCAGCGACAGGAAACTCTTTCAAAGAAGGAAAAAGCAAAACAGCGCCTTCACAACAATCGCTCTCAGGCAAGTGCACAAGGATGGATATTTGAAAATATTTTGACAAAACTTAATTTAGCCGGGTTTTCACAATATTTATTTATATCGTTTTACATGACAAATTGCTCATCGTTCGCTGGCATAGGTTGGGTTAACGGAGGGCGAAACGAGAGAACTTGGTTTGCCGCGTGTGGAAGTTTTAGCTGAACGTCTTTTTCTGGTAGGAGGGAAAATAAAATGCTTGGCTTTGACTTTGGCAAGCAAATGGGTTAGCTATCTCTCTCTCTCTTTCTTCTCCACACTTTTCTTGCCAACCCAATGGCTCTTGTTTTCTCGCTCCATCTCGGCAAATGATGTCTACGGAAGCTGTGTGGGAGGCGAAAGCGTAGTAGAATCGTGGCCAAAAGCGGTGGTGGTGTTTGTTTCCAGGATTTTTTGGTTGGGAAAATCTCGTCATAATCTGCTGACAACTTTCTTGCAACATTTTTCCGCGATAGATGCGATGCTGAAAACGGATGTGTGTATGTTTTGGGAAGGAGTAGTATTCATCTGACAGTTTCGCGACGGAACGGAAGTGGTCGAACTGAGAAGCGGTTCGGTTAGCTGGTAAACTGTTTGTCTGTTGAATGTTAACCCGTTTTATTTTTTGTTTGTTTTTGGTGGTCGGGGATGTGATGAGATGGAATGTGGTAATGTTGGGCACAGATGGAACAGAAGATACGATAAACAGAAACTGTTGAACGTGCGATTGCGATGTAGGGGGAAGTGAAATGTTAAAGAGACTTTGCTTTGCTTTAAATTGATGAATGTGGTAAACGATTGAAAACTGAGCCGAAGTTGGTATGTCATGTTACATGCTATTGTGAAATATTGAAGACATTTGCTAGAACTGAAAAATATATGCAGGTTTAAAAAAAACAGTTGGTTAAGAATTGTTTTCAAAGAAGGACCCTAATTAATGAACAGTAACAAAAAATATAAAAGTAAAGTTTAAATTAACCAATTGCCTCCGTGATACAAGAAGAAAAATGACAAGCAAAATACTAAGAGGAAATGTCTTGTTCAAACAGCTTTTTATAACCATATCTGCTTATATTTTTATTTTTTATTTTGACGGCATCTTTGCCGTAATGTCAACATATTTGCTTATAGTGAACTATATTTTTAATTTATTTTATTATTAAATATGACGGCTCAACGCCGTATTGTCAACACCGCTTGTGATGGCTTCATACAAGGACATACAGTTTTTATGTTTAAAAGCAATTTTAAATTTTAAAGGCATTCCCTCCTTATTGATTGCCATTAAAACAACTAATTATTGCGTTATAAATAACTGATTTTCTGCTTGATTGTGGAAAAACAATTATAATATCCTTTTTTTGCGGAAATAGGCACTCAAACTGAGGGAATCTTTGTTTGTGTTTCTAAACTTCAATTTCCACGTAGCAGGAAGGTGGGTCTGGATTTAGATTTGGATCGAGTCCCATTATATGCGATCCAAGCTCTGTTATCCCATAATACAGCCCAGTCTAACTAACTACATTAGCATTTTTTATGTACAAATTAAACAATTATTCAAATATTATTATAAAAGATCAAATAAGTAAATAAGTTTACCTCAAGGTCTCTAGGTCTAGGTTAGTCTAAATATAAAGTTTATTGGTTGCTACACTGGTATTCATACTTCAGAACCAAATCACACTCGGTCGCTTCGTCAATGACCGGTAACCGTGGCAAAGAACTAGAAATAATAATAATACAGTGAAATTTGGTTGTTGTTTATTTAAAGTTCAAATAGCTTCTGATAACATATTGTTAATTCTGTCTCTGTGATGGGTGGATATCATCCACCTCTCTGGCTTTTCTCTTTCTCTCTTGCTTTTGGCCTCTTCTCCTTCTTACATACATATGTTATGATTTTTAAAGAGCCAAAGATAGAAAAGTAGCGCTTAAATTTACTTAAAAAAACATAGTTAACAATTCAGAGAATTTTACAGAATTCGCTCACTAGTTAATATTGGACAACCTAAGGTAATCAAGACATCCGATCGCGCCAAGCATAGAAACATCCCATGCTCTCATTTTTTCTCAAGGCAATTTTCAAAAAGGTTTAGAATTGCATCCACAGTTATGATGAATTAGCAATATTATTCAATTGCAGAAACAACATGTGGCAACATTATAGCCAAGGGAAACAGTGGCAGAGCCGTAATGAAAGTGTGAAAGATCCATATACAGCTTTCCTTAGCCGTAAAAAATACAACAGAGCATCTGGTTTTAAGAGTGACTAGTATATGATCCTTAATTAGACTGGTCACAAATTGGAATATGATAAGCCTGAATGTGTGGACTCATTCAGTCATTTCTTATACAATTCCTCAAATATATCACATAATGTGCTCCAGGAATCATTTCTTTCCTTAAATGAAATTCATCGGAAACTTTCTTGGATAAGTGAAAAAAAATATCTCAAAACACAGCGTTTGGCCAGAGCGTTTCACAATCGGGTAGAAAGTTTTCTTCTGCATTATCGGTCGCATTATCGACAGCCCGTAGGTGTAGTCTATGATCAGCTTAAACGAGCATGATGTGCTTACGTATGTGAGCTTTTTTTATTCCACTTTTGTTCCCGCATGTGCCATTCATAATGCGAAAGGTTAACAAAGTGTGTTGAATGTACAGAAAGTAAAAAATAAATAAAAATAAAACCTACGACACGTAGGAGGAGATCGAAAAATATGAAAAAAACCCCAACTTGTACCAGGCCGACTGTTTTTCCCCCGGCTAACTTAGTTTAAACATTTTGTCGCCCACCGTCTAGCCCACTGCCCACCTTTCCCTTTATTCCGACCCATCGGAAAACCGCGCGAAAACATTGCGACCGGTGGGTCGCGTATCGGCAATGGGACCGAGCTGCTGTGCCTTTGGGGAAAGATTTTCAGTTCCATCGTGGTGGTTGTCGGGTGTCCCGGGGAATCCCGCTGACAAAACCCTGCCCGGAGGAAGAGTTTATCAACGATAACAATCTTAATGGGATGTGTATATTTTAACATAATTTGCAACATATGTTGACGAGGTTCAGGTTGGAGTTGTTTTACTTTTTTTTCCCCGGCCTTTTTCCGGGCTCTGCCTTCGCTTCATTTTCTTCCATCCAACCTTCCGGGAACAGGCACATACCGGGGGCAGAGAGAGAAAAAAACCAACGTTTTACCACATACTGGAGTTAACTTTTTTTTCTTTCTTCAAACAGCATTCGTTAGAGCGGAGGATTGACTGTGTCCCGGGTTACACAGCCGGTACCGGTGCCAAAAGTTTCTTATTTTGGGGACAAATTAAAGTCGATTGTTCCTGGATTTTGTGTCAAGCGACTTGTTCGCTGCCAGCTGGCGCCTAATCGTGACCGTGGTTGTCTGAAATGGGGCAGGCACGGTCGTGCTGGCAAAATCCTGAAAGGAATGTCGATTAAGGTAATGAACTTTTTTGTTTTTGGAGTGCTGTTGTTGTTGTTGTTGTCGTTGTTGTTATGCTAGAATCTGTTGTTTCGTGTTGGCGTTTTATGATGTGCCGGAAGTGTCAATGATCGGTTTCGGGGGTTTTTTGGATTTATCGTGCTTGACGGTTTATGGGTGGAGTGTGAATAACAAATGTTGCTTCAGTTGGAATGGGTTGTAATATGTTTTATTTTTTATTTTGGAGTATGGTTTATCAGAACTCGTACAATGAAATCAAGTTAAATTGTGTTTTCTATTAAATGTAATAAGTCAATAAAAGTGTACTTTAGTGTGAAGGACACTGAGACAATACGGTAGAAGCCATCGTACTAAGTATAGCTCTGAGCTGCATAAAGTTAATAAAAATTAGTGAATATCCTGCTTATTATATGACTCTTGATTTACAAATCTTTTTGGTGTATTGGTTTTTTTGTTATTGTTTTACTTCTATTTTTATGTGAAATTGGTTAAATATAAGAACATTCGGTTTTAACATTTTTGATAAAGAGATCTTCATAATCGCTTTTGCTGAGATTTTTAGGTTATTTTTAAATTGTTTATTAAAGACAACTTACATCCTAGTTAATAAAAATGAAAGGTAAACATAAAGGGATGACGTACAGAGTTTTACAAATAACATTTAAGGATTATTACATCATTCGCAGCATAGTTGTTTCCAACAATGTGGATGATGTAGTTTGCAGTCCTCTTACTTGAACTAATGTTACTTAAGACAGCTAAAAGAAGGGAAGGGGTGTTAAGGGAGTGGTTTGGAATGATGACTGCAATTTCTTGCAGCAATTGCTCTAAACATAAGATATCATCGATCACTTTGAAAACCTGTGCTCCAGGGTCTCTGGCTGGGAGCATACTGCGCAGGCCGACGATGCTCTGCCCATCCTCTGCATTAACAGCCCGAGTGGTACTTTGTTTGTCGACCAACAGGTATATTGTGGATCTCTAGACCGAGGGCAGTTGGTGATGGATGTTCTTCCAGATCCATCGCCTGTTTTGGATCCGAAATTCTCTCGATCACACCTCGACGAATAATTTTGGTACTAATGTTTGTCTGTTTGTGAGGAATTACACTGTTAAATATCATTTTTAAGAAGTAAAAAAACTTAATAATCATTATTTTATTCCTAGTTTTTTCTTAAAATCATTAATTTTAATTGAATAAAACAGTACACGAAGTGGTCTACAGTATCAAAATGTTAATGGTATTGCTTTTTTAACACATTGCTCTTGATGTGTGCTTCGTTTTGGTTTTGTATTATATACGTTCTATACGTTGTGCCTATAATATGGAATAATTTAAAACGTTTGTAGTATTTTTTAAAAGAATTTTTAAAATATTTTAAAAAACACTATTATAGCAGAATGAAAAAATTTTGAAGAATTTAACAATGAAATTTTCAACTTTAAATTTAAATAAAACAGTAACCGCGTTTTTTTTGCAATTTTTACACATGGTTCGGCTACCGTAGAGGCGCTCGTTGAATCGTGGCATGTATTGTTATCATAGGGTCATTGGTTCGGCAAATTGGTGTACCATCACAGTGCAAACGCGCAGTTTGGTGAAACGTATGACATGTACCGGAATTGTGTACCAAACGCTTCCGGCGAGGATTCCATTCACAGGTTGCTGGAAAAAGGTTTGTTGCTGAGATTTGAAGCTGATCCTCTATGCCATTCGTCCCGCTTTTATTTCTGGCCATACCAGCTTGGGCGGCACTGCTAGGATCAGCAGTTTGGGCCACCGGTGGGCGGATTTTAGGGAAATGCTGTTGTTATGGAACCGATCCAGTATTTGTTCGCCTGGCAAATCTATCAGTTCTAATGTTTTGCAATGACTAACAGCGTCTGGTATGTATCTTTGCTCAGCACCGTATACCCGTTCCATGGTGCTGGAGGATAAATCACTGACCAATGCCGATTGAACCTTGGTATTTGTCCACAGATTGGTTCTCTTGGTAACACGAAACAAAAACTAGAGAAAAAACATAAAACCCAGCGTGCAAGCACAGAATCCGTACAGCCAACGACAAATGGTCGCGACATGATGTGAAGTGTGTTAATTGAGTTTTATCCAACTCCAACACGGTACTTTGCCCTGGCAGTGCGCGGCAAATCTGTTGCGTCTATCAAACATTGGATAAAAAAGAATTGGAAGGAGGTGAGCACTGGTTTTGGGTGAGTTTTTGTGGGATTTTATCGTATTTTAGCACCATCATCTATTGTCTAGGACGTAGGAGTGCATAGGACGAGGATTGTTTTTTTCTCCACGTCCTGTATGTTCCACTGTTTATTCGAGTTTGTTACACATTTATCAACTCTATTCATTGGGCAGTGGTCAAAGTGGTAGTATCTAATTTTGGTAGTGCTATCCATTGTATCTTCGTTACACGGGTTTCCTTTTTTGTGGTTGCAAATATTTAAAAATGGAATGATAAATGTTAACTGGTAAGTTTAAGTGTTTTCATGATTACAAACAAATGAAGTATATAATATAAGATATGGTACTTAGTCATGCATTTGTACTAATATTTATTTATTTCCAATGAACGGTATGATCGTTTGATTTTTATTTGAGTTTTTATTTATTTTTTATTTATATTTTATTATNATGATGAAACAATTCAGCTTTGGCTTAACGACCTACTCGGCCATGCTGGCCATCAAATGGCTTACTAGACTATTAGATACCACGTAGTTGCATAGTCAGTGCTCACTAGGGGGGGACGGTCCGAATGGGATTTCAACCCGGTCCGGTCGTGTTAGGACCTAGCGCCGTTGCCAAATACACCACCGAGCCACCTATATCTAAAGTTAGTGTCCTTAAATATTATGTAAAGTTGGTGAAATTAATTTAAATACACCCTCAGCCAAATTTGGCTGTAACTGCAGTGGTATTACCGACCAATCCCCGCATTCTCGTTCGCTTTTTCACGCTCCAACTATTGGGTGCCGGTGTTTGTGCCAATTAGCTGTGCAATTCAGGAATTTCCCAAAGTTACACGTACAACCTACAGTGTTTGTTGGTAGTTTTCCCTTGACAAAACCTCACCTTAAGACCTGACCTGGTGCAGGTGACGCTTTCCTACACCGCAGGATTTAGAAGTTTTGCACACGTGTTCCGCACACTTAAACGGCTCTGCTGTCACGATCGATGGTACGCCAGGGCAAGAAATAAGAAACTTCCTAGCGTTGGGTTTGTGCATTCCTTTTCTGCTGGTGAGCCTGAGTTTTGGGTTCGTGTTTTGCCGACAACAACAATGGAAACAAACACAAAACCATCGGCATTAGAATGGAAACGTTGCGAACGGAATCGATAAATGTAATGTTTCGGGATGTAATCCCAAACTTTCCGCTCATTGTCGTCCCAGATATGGTGAGACACGAAATGGAACAAAATCCTGCCTAATACTTTAATCTTTCATTGTTTCTGCTCTGGGCTACCTCCTTTGAAAAGATTGCATTTTAGCCGATTGTTCTTTCGGTTGCTATAGGGAGGAAGGTTGCACCGGTATACTAGCCAATAGCGAAAGCCGGGCCAAAACTGGCCTAACGTCTCGGGTCAGATTTGTTCCAAATCGGACCGTTTGTGGATACAACAACAGCTCTGGATAGCGAAGGTATCGTGGGTATGGAATTTTGGGTCTTGTGATAGTGAACCGTTGAACCGACAATTGAACTTTCTTTCCAAGCCGCACTATCTTTGTACCATTTGTCCGAAGGTCATAGGTTGATCTTCGAAGCGTTGCTTCGAACGCCTTTAAGCTCCTTTAGGGTTGTACTAGAGAGCGAGTAGAGAAGAAACCTCAACAAGCATGCATGCCGGCGGAGCTTTTCGTGTGTGCACGTTTAGTTTCCCGTGTATGGCCGCTAATCGTAAGTCGAAATCTAAACCGTCCAAGAACAAATGAATCAGATCGGTACAGTTTCTCCTTCCACATTCAGGGTACCGGCGTGGACCTGGTACAAGCGGAACTTTACCAATTGTACGAACGTCACGAAATGTGCTTAGTCGGTGTCTATTTGTCGGTGCCATTTATAAAATACTGTTCTACGTGACCGTGTAGTTCTATTTTGAGATTTAAAGCAGCAACTAAAAGCCGGTTCATACTAAAGAATTGTCATCGCTTATATAACTTAGCTTATATTAGGAAAACAATAAAAAAGTATGTAATAATATGTAAAATATAGGAATCAAAGCATTAGTTCCGATTAGAAATAGAAAAATAAATATATTATCAATCAACAAGAATAAATAATTTCTATACTGAATGGAAGATCTTTCATTTTTGAAGTAGAGAAAAATAATATTAAAAACAAATTGAATTATTGTGCATCATAATAAAGCTTTGAACAACACTGTTTTGTTTTTCTTTACTACTATTTTAGTATTCAAAATACTTTCTTCGGTAAAATAGAAATCAAACAAATTTGTCCTAAAATTTTACATCCTTGTTGACTGGTTGATTGCTTTCTTTTAAGTAAATATGTGTACAAAATATGTTTTGTTTATCTTCTTTATTCTGCAAGATGAAGAACAGTTCCAGTCCACGTTTCGCCATTTTCTCCCAAGCATTGAGTCAAGTCCATGTTTTGTGAATTTTCCGGGATTTGTTTGCGGTGCAGCCGTTCTGCCTTCCACGATAACTGTTGTCGTTTTAAGCTGGAAGCAAGAAAGAAACTCCGTGTTTGGCAAATTGAAACGATTTGTGTGCATCGATTGCTATGAACAAATCCTTTGCCGAGATGCGCCTTCCGTAGCAATAGACATTTTAAGGTTTGTTTTATTTTCTGTTTTTTTTTTGCCACTGCCGGTGGCTTTCTTGGGATTTTGCTAGGGTAAACACAAATACGAAACAATGCTAGGCTACTGGTAAACGGAAATTCGACGTACAGTCGGGCTCATACTGAACTGAAGGGAAGCGTTTGCAACCGATGGAGGCGCCCAGTAGTTCATTGAGCAGCGTTGGCACTTGGAACGGAACGGAACGTTGAGCGAGCACAATTGAGAAACAATTCTTTTCGTTTCCGAACTCGAGCTTAACCTCCTGTAGTACTGTACAACGAGATGATTAATGTGAACCCGTAGTACGTGGATGGTGGTCATATCCTTTTTTTCCCCCGGAAGTGGGATTAATCCGGCTGCATGGTTGCTGGAACGCTGCCACACAATCCCGGATTAAGATGTGATAAATTAAACCGAAAGCTAAGGTTCAGTCGGAGATTCAGTTTGCCAAAATAAAAAAGTGCAGTAAAATGGTAAGCAATTCGTGGTTTCGTAATATGTTGCAATTCGTGTATCACATGTCTAAGAGAAAAAAATGGTCCATGCAACATGTTCACATGGGTGTGTAATTATATCACACCAGATTCATGACTTTAGTTGGATTTTATAGAAATAAATATGTTTTCTTTCTAAGCAACAAAAAACAAAAAAAAAAACAAACATTCCAACCGCGTTTCGGTGTTGTATTTATTTACCCACCAAATGCCTCCATCGAAATCGCTTCGCCGACGAAAAGATGCAACGCGAGCACATCCTGCACGTGGGGTAATAGATTATTTTGAAAACTTTCCCCAGTTACCGTATGCTGCGAACGGGAAGGAATAGTGTAACACCGAGGAGCCATAAAAATTGGCAACACTGGCGTGCAAGGGGGAAGGTTTCGCTTTACTCCATGCAATTTCTTTACGCTTTCCCTCGCATTTAGCTAACTCGCACTCGGTAGTGCTTGATTATGTAGCTTTCTTCATTCCCGACACTAGCCAGTGCCGGTGCTGGCTGCTGGCATAACAAAAAAAAAAACACTACAAACCGAACCGAAACCATAAACCCCCGGAATCCCTCCCTTTGGGGGGGTGGGAAATGTGTTGGTGAAAAGGGGGGAAAATGGAAAGTTTTCAGCGTCAATTTTCTAAGTAATTCAATTTAAACTTTTCTCTTAAAAATATTTAAGACACGAGCATTTGGAAAAAGCAGAGCGTATACGATGCGCAGCGTAAGAAAGGTTGATGGGAAGTGGGCTTCTCGTTCGCGTTCCTGGCCAGTCGCTAAACTGCAGCGGTGCATCTCAATGGGAAGTAGGAAGGTAAAAAGGGGAAAAAAAGTGCAAACCAACGTGGAAAAAGATAGAATTACCACCGCGCACCAAACCGAACAAGTGTGCTGCTGCTGCTGCATTCCATTTCGGGTTTACTGGTACGGGCAACCAGAATGCAGCCAGCACATTATACAGGGTTTCTTTTAGCCATGATCATTTGTGTATTCTTTTCGCTTTTTTTTGTTGCTCGATTTCTTCGTCTCTTAATGCCAATTCCCAATTTTCAATCTTGCTAGAAGGAGGAAAAAAAAGCCCAGCTGGATACTTCCATCTGTTCGTGCGAGTGACGAACGGAAAGCAGAGTTCATTCTTTTACAACCATCCTCCGAAAGTACCTTTCCGGGTTACTGAGTGTGAGGTTCGGCACGCATCTAGCCAACGGCACACAATTATTGAGCAGCCCGGCTGGAAGTCTCACGGCAGGTGTGTACGGTTCTGCGCTCTTTGCCGAATGGTGAATCTTTCGATAATTAAATATTTCCCAGCAGTATATTATGTTACCCGTACCGTTGTGGCTGTGGAAAGCTGAAGTGAAGGAGTTTTAGGCGAAGTTTTTCTCACGGAATGCAAATTCAACCCAAAAAGAAACGGTCGATGTGGGGTTCTCGATAAATGAAAAGGGATAAGTTTTCTCATAAAATTTTAACAACACCGGCGGGACACAAGGTGCAAGGTGGAAATGGGACCGAATGGTAGCAGTTTGGAAATAAATTGAGTAGGTGCTGTTTTGGTTTGCCTGCCCTGCTGGATGTTTAATTGGTTTGTGACAGTTTCGATTTTCGAATCGAGAAAGTGGTGCTGCAGTAAATAGAAGGAAGAAAGTTATTTAAGGCGATTAACTCATGTGTTGCTTATGCGCTTTATTTGAGTCTTTTATTTTTATTTATCTAAAGACATAAGATGCTGAATAGCTGAAGTTTAAATAGAGAGAGAGAGTAAGCCTCAGAATATGGGAATTTATACCGGAGTTTGACAGCCAAACTTCACATCTCGGATGACAGCATACCCAGTAGTAGATGGGTCCGCTATCCGCTGTCAAATCCATATAAAGAACGTCGCCGTTACATCCGGGGCGATCGTATTAGGTAAAAATCGCTTTATATTATAGTTGAATGTTTATTGCAATTTTATAGCCTCGTTCACTGTCATCCAATGTGTCAGTCAAACTACTGTGAAGAAACACAGGAGGATGCATCCTTTCCTGCAAGAAGAAGAAAATGTTTAATTTTTGCGGATTATAGCACTGAACTAATTATAGCATCTAATAAATAAATACTTAGAAAAAAAAACAATATAAGTAAGATAAACATGATAACATTTGGCAGCACTGTTAAGTGTCAAAGTATGAAAAGCGAAATGAGCGTCGGTAGTCGAACCTTGCAGAAGGAGATGCAGAGAGAGAAGGAGGAATAAAGGAGAGTGGAGAACAAAGCAAGTTTTCATGTGGAAAATGAAGCATCTAATTGACTGAAATTATTATTTATTTATTGAATGAAATTATTTATTTATTATTATGAGGAAGTTTGAAGAATTGAGTACATTTTTGGAGACATTATACATCTCACATTGCACTCGAATATCAAGTAATACTAATAAAATGCACATTTCATGTACATTACATGACATACAATATTGTACGAGAGTGCAGTAATAATTCTCGGTATAAAATTCCTTCAGCTATCGGAACATTGATATGTTGCCTCTACCACCAGCCCACGGCATGCACCCATGCATACTATTGCTCCCCAAGATTCCTTGGGACGCATTGTGCGGTCAAAATAGCAAAGGAATGCGGTTTTGCGTGTCTGCAAAAACGAACCAAACGGTACGACGGTGGCGACGAAAAGGGAAACTTCCAACTCCTTTGCCTGCAGAAGTGTGAGTTTCAGTTTCATGCTTATAACGTTCGCCGTTGTTGCTCTGTTGCGTATTCACCAAAACGAACCACCCATTCGACGATCACGAAAGGCATCGCCGCATCCGTTCGCTTGGAAATGGGAGCTTAATGCATATTAGACGCCAAAGTTTTTCACACCTTCTCACACCACCACACCACCACCAGCCGACCGGGCGCTGTACGTTCATCTCTAGCCTTTTAAAATGAAACCAAAGCAAAACAACACCCGTTTTCCATCTCAAACCTGGCCACCGCAAAACTACCGGCGGTTGTAGGAGACTTTTGGAGGCAGCACAGAGGAAAAAGCATAAACATTTGCCAAACGTGCCACAGCACACTTGCGTGCGGAGTGAAAAATCATACCGTGCACTGTGGCCAAATCTGGTTGCGCCGTTTTTCGGCAGGATATATGCTTCCTCCACCTACCTACCTTCTTCTCACACCCCCTCAAGAAAAACCCCACTACCATCGTCTAACGTTGGTCTTCGCCGACGAAGTGGCAAACAAATATCGAGGAGAAAGTTGTCGGTAATTGAGTGCGAAAATTCCACCAAACAGTATGTTTATTTGTCTTGCGCTATGTGGAGCTGTGTGTAGAGTCGTCGTATGTCTGGGTAAAAATAAAGCTCCAGCTCCACCGTACGTATGCGCTTGTCCGTGTAAGGGGGGGGGTTTTGTGAAGAGCTTTTGCGGGCAATTCGTTTTGGCACGGGAAGCGCTTCCGGTAGAAAGTTTTCTGCAACTTGTGTATCGATTGCATGTCTAACGTGCTCGGGTAAAAGAGCCGGGAAAAAGGATTGCAGGAAAAGGCATCCCGCAAGGATGTGAAGGCGTTTGTTGTCTTCTTCACCTTTACCCAGTCACCCTCCCCACCTCCCCCTCCCGCACTCATACACACACACATGGGAGAGGGCACTTCTTGTGACTGGAACCGGAGCAGGGTATCTGATTGCAATTCTCGGCACGACTTGGCCAGGCTTTGGAATGGAGCCTATTTGCGTGTTTGAAGGGATTTTATTCCGTGCGAAACGAAGCGTGCGATGCACAGTGATACGAGCAAAAGTGCTAAAACAAATCGCTCGAGTGCGGGTAGGTATTTATTTAATTCCGTGCTTACGATAAGTGGCTTAAGAGAGTGTTAAGATGTTCGACAGTGATACGAATGATTCGGATACGACAAAAAAAGCATAACTTGTTTCAGATATGATATGACTGGTGTAGCTAATTAAAAGAATGGTAGCGTGATTCATAGCACGCAAAACGAGAACAAAATAAGGACTATTTTTTTACTAGAAGATTGAACATAAAACTAAAGTTTTAACTAGATTTTTCAAAAATACCCAAAGAATCAAGCAAAAACCGTTTTTGAAGTAGAAAATATAATAACATTAGTCTTAACATAACAATACAAGTATTTCTATGTATTGTAAATGAGTTAGACTTAAATGATAATTAGCTGTCCCCAAATTAATAATTTTGAGATTTATCCATACCTTATTATCGACCAAAGTCGACCAAAATACAATAGAAATAGAAATAGAAATTTGGCTTCTCATTTGAACTACATCAGGAATTGCTGGTTTATCAATGCTTGACTCCCAGGAATATTCCTGGATTCTTTTAGGTGGAGAACCCTTAGATCGTTCCAGTATTAGGTTAATTGTTAATGAGATTGCAATTTAGCTATCACAATTATACCAATTTTACAAGTTATTTGTACATCGTTAACTGATGGTTCTGATCCCATTCAGGGCATTCCAAAATTTACCAACCTGCATTCTCGTAACGTTTGTGTAGTCTTTGTATCGAATAATCCTAGATGAAAACATTGTGCGATGTTCTTGTGGGTTATGCTATTTCTGTGTTGATAGAAACAAAACGAGAAGTATTAGAAAGTCAAAGTACAAAATGTAACTTCTCGTTTAGTCTAATAAACTGAATCACTGTGAATGAATTTCCTTTTTGGATTGGATAGCTACGGAGACGAAGTGAGCGAAGTGATACTAAGGATGAATATCATTACAATACTTCGAGTAAGATCACTATATACTGTGAGTCAGTAGTAAATTAGTATTCAATTTGCTACGTGTTCTGTTCTATGCCACCACTAGAGCATGTTTTCTTACTTACTTCATTTGATCGTACTCGTATCATCTGTATAGCTACTATAGGTCGAATTTAAATGAGAAATATTTCATGAAACTTTTCAAATCCTTAACATTCAGCGTCAAACAAAGAGCGTCAATTGCTGTAATGGAATAATATTTACATTTAATTGATATTGATGAATGCTTATAGAGTAGCAAATTGATCTGCCATAGCATATTCTTGAAGTCTCATTTATTTATATCCTAACCTACACTAACATCATACAAGAAAAAAGTATTAAATAAATTGCTAAGAAGCTAACAATTTTCTTAAGACACAACCTGCTGCTGCGCCAAGATTGCAGCCGCCAGTTAAACTTTGCCCGAAATCAATCAATCATTGCCTTGGTAACGCTTCGGTATCATGCTCACAGCGTTTGCAGCTGACCAGCTGCATCTTATGGGACATAAAGTAAAATGACACGGATTACCACACCACACACCTGCCATTGGAGCGAACGAGCGGAACCCTTTACAACGACGACGACGAGAAACTTATAATTGAAAGNTTTCTTAAGACACAACCTGCTGCTGCGCCAAGATTGCAGCCGCCAGTTAAACTTTGCCCGAAATCAATCAATCATTGCCTTGGTAACGCTTCGGTATCATGCTCACAGCGTTTGCAGCTGACCAGCTGCATCTTATGGGACATAAAGTAAAATGACACGGATTACCACACCACACACCTGCCATTGGAGCGAACGAGCGGAACCCTTTACAACGACGACGACGAGAAACTTATAATTGAAAGTGGAACGTGTCGCTGGGGCCAAATGCGATGCAACTATACAAGAGTTTATGGTGCTGCATTTCGCGACTGCATCTGCGATGCGAGTGCCTGCCTGTTGGTGTGTTTTTATTACTGTTTGGGAACGATGAAAAATAGTTTGCGCAATTGCAGGAAGGTATTTTCCAAACGACCGACCATTTGACCGGTAAGAGGGACAATCGAAGGATTACTTCGTTAGTGTATCCACTCTGTTGATCGTTGTAATGTATTTCCCCCGTGCGCGTTCCGTTCGCATTCTGCACAGCAAATCCCATTGGCTTCTAAAGCCACTTCCAGAAACTGGTGAAAAAGCTGATCCTGATCCGCTTGGCGTCCGGTCCGAGTGGCGCATGTTTTTTTTTTTGCTGTTGTTGTTACTTCCCCGATTGGCCGTGCTGTCTTTTTCTCTACGCTCCGGTACGTTCGAGTGCGGTGTTCAGATCCTTACAGAACGGTTGCTTAACTTGATAAACAAGATAAAAGTATAAACCTCTAAATAAGCTTTATAAATTAAACTTCCTTAATTTGAGGACAGGCCCGGCGGGTTTACGTTCACGGGTGCCTGCGCACCCGGTCGGGCATTTTGTTCTTTAAGGGCAGAATGGCACTGAAAAAAGGTAACGAAGCAAACGGATGAAAAGCAACGAAACCCTTGGCTGTGGATGGCATAGAGCAGCGTTTCCGTTCCCTGGTGGGATGTGTTCACGTCTTGTGCGAATTTTCTGTATGTGTGTGTGTGTGTGTACGTGTGCGCTTGGCGTCATTTTCTTTTCAGCTCCACTGTCTGCCTTGAAATCGGAATAGCGCCGTCTTGCGAGAAAGCTCATGCTGCCATCTTACCCTCATCGCGGCGAGGCAGCTAAAGTAGCTTGATAATGACCGGGAAGACCAGATTTCGGAATGCTGCAAAGAGGTGCGCTTTTGTGCCGGCAGTTTCCTTTGTGAAGCGCGATTACACGTAATAAGATCGCATGTTTCGGTGTTTCGGTCGTTTGAAAATGAGCGAAACCAAAGGCACACTCTACCGACGGCGTGGCGGATGGTGGCGCACCCGTGTGGTGTGGTTGCGTAATGTCGCGTGCTGCAATTTGTAAGCAAGAGTTCATAAGTCAAGTGAAATGTGGCCACCGTGAATGGTGCCGTCTTCCGCAAGGAGGATTTCATGTGGAACATCTTATCACATGCTCATTGTTTTTTCGGGGGGAAAATATGCACCTGGTTGGTTTATCATTTAATTGAGTTGGGTGAAATGAGACCGCTTTCCAGCTCCATTTTACAGTTTGTGTAAGGGGAAGATTTTAAAAAAGGTTTTGAAATAAAATAGAATGTAAACACAAAACCAACGATAAAATGATTCGTTTAGAGATTTTACGGTAGAGTGCGAATATGTAATGCATTAAGCAAAAATTAACCTTAACATTACAAAATAAAGCATCTTTTGAAGCAAATTTGTACGATTTTTTATTACTGGAAAGAAATTGGTTTTAATTACACATTTATACGTCATACATAAAATACATTTCATACTCTGTGCGCCATTTTGTCATGCGTATTGCCTAACGTACAGGCGCGAACAGCAAATGTCTGTTTCTATTTTGAGCTATTCTTTTTATGATTTCCGCTATGATTCCAAGGCTTTGCTTAAGTCCCGCGCTTTGAGCTGTTAGATGAATTTCTAAAGAAATTACAACCTATCCGCTCTTTAATTGATATTAATAACATAATTTGTTTCGAATCGATCAACCAGCAACGGGCAACACAATGACCGCACAAAGTTGCGCTTGCGAATGAAGCAAAGCTTTCACGCTCGAATGTGCATCCACTTTTCCACGGCAATGTGCAACCTTTTTGTGGGCACAACGCTTTTGTGGTGCCGATGGTAAAACTTTGTCCCCGATTGAGTTATTCATCTTCGGGCGAAGAAAACTGCCTTTGATCGATAAGTACGATTAGACTCGGGTACTTGCAAAATTTATTTCCCAACCTCCGAACCCAATCAATGGCCGAATTGCGCAGAGCCTTCGAATGGGCCAACGGGCGGAAAATCGCCATCGTCAAATGCTTGCAGCCAGCCAGGCATTTGTTTGAAGTAACTTATCCGAATAAAAAGGGCAGGGCAGACACACAATTCCGGTCCGGTGGTCGGTAGTGGCCACGTGGACCCGCGCTGGTTGTTGCGGAGTTGCACAACATCGTTCCATTTTCTTCTCAGCTGCTTTTTTTCTTCACCATCTTCTCTTGAATCGGAAAGTTTCAATCTTTTGCAAAGTTCTATTTGATGTTTATACACTTGGCTGCACTCGTTGCCGGCTGTACCGTCTTTTATAGTCCTGCTGTTCCTAGACCAAATATTAATAAATTTCCCCATGAAAATGTAAATACCTCCGCACGGATGCTTGCAGCCGTCTGGTGCCACAAATTTCGTTGTAAAAGTCACACGAACTGTTATGACGAAACCGCATTCGATGATGGACTGTGTCCGGCATTGGGTATGGGCGGTTTGAGTGTTTTCCCCATTCCCAGCCGGTGCAGTATTTGGGTGGACCGAATGCACCATTCGGCAGTAGGCGAAGTTTTGCAAAAGCTTTATTGAGCGATTGGATTCTGTAAAGCTTAGGAGTGAAGTTGTCGTTTACTTTTAAAGTTTCGCCATTGCATTAGTAGGTTTATGCGGATTGAAAAGTGATACTTATTTACAGGGAATTGCTTAGGAAAGATTGATTGAGTACTTACGCTTAACTTTTTAAAGCGTTTCGATTTTAAAATGCTGTTCGTAAACATTTGTGTTTTATTTTATTTATAGCAAAATATTGCTTATCGTGAATGTATTAATTTATGTAAAAGGACTTTATTGAGAAGTCAGGTAAGTTGCAGTTCAAAATGAAGCTTAACTTGAAGAACATTACAAACATTTAAGGTTAAGGTAGTGCTTTGGACAATAGCTTTAAGAATATGAAGAATGTTTTTGGAATAAATTAAACTAATTGTAAACAAGCTTTCAACAACTTCATTAAAAAGCCCCATGGAATATCTTTCAACAATATTGAATGCAGTAATTAACAACATTGTTCAACATCAAATACGCAACATCAGAACAGATAGATTGCACAAACGGGGTAGCATCTTTCACCCCGAGACTACTCAGAATTAGCCCTAGTTGTTCTGTAATAAAGTCTCGTGCTTCTGTGTGATTGTTTTCCGCGGATTTGAGTCCCATCCCATTGCAACGTCGATGAACCATCTTTTGAGCTACGGTCGGAGCGTAATGCAATTCCTGTAATTGAGTCCCACTTGCACTAGCAGTCTGGAGGAGACTGTCAGTGTCTTCTATCCGGAGCGGCTGTTCAGGGTTTCATGTACCGTACCGATGGTCCATATTGTACCTAATAAAGCAACGGATGCGGTGCGACTTCGTTTCGCAGGAAGCGGTACACGCGAGCAGACCACGATAGGGTCGCTCCAATTTGGACGAAACCGAATGGAAACGATTTCTATTGCATCCCCTTGTTGTCAATATCATTTGCGGATCGGTTGTTTCAGTTTCTATAAAGCGGGTGGTTTTTCCGGGCTGGTTGTTGCCTTTCGACATCAGTTCCGTTCGATTGGTTGCCCGCCGTTCCGTTCGACGCAGCAAAGCATCCACCATCGGGAGCGTGGCTTACCGGTGCTGCCACAGAACCTTCCGAAAGTCGAGATGGAATGGGACAATTTCATTTCGAGATCGTAAATCAATTGCAATGCTTGCCTCTAATGAGCATCGTAGAGTCTTTTTCTTAAGCGTCTTGTCTTGGGTACCACATTCCCTTGCAAGGAATTGCAGTACCTCAGAAACTCGTGCAAACTGCAAGCCGAGTGCAGTGATGTCTGGAGCTTGATCAACTGAACTGTAAAATTGCGTCATATCTTTTGGTGGGCTTCGTGGTATTTTAGCAAACCATACGCGGAAGCCGACAACGTCGTGCCGAAATCGATAGAAATTTCGGATCGAAGCCAAACCAAAGCCATGTCGCAGGCCAGCCAAATGCACCTCAAATCGGTGTAATATCAATTCCGCATTACAATAACTCAATTTGTTATCCTCTCGGGGGTGGTGCATTCGCATTTTCCCCCCGATCAGCAATCCCGTGTTCCCGTTTGCCACGTCTTTTTGGGCGTTCTGAAAGGGATTTAGTTCTGCATCGCCGCTTGTGAGCATATGTTTTTCGGTCGCTTCGGAAAGGATGCGTCCCCGAGTCAAGCATTACACCAACCCCAGACACAAACATATGCGCGCGAGTGCCCTCGATTCGTAACACGGGATGCATCTGCATGCACTACTTACGGCAGATTGAACGTATCTATCGAGTGGAACGCTCGGTGTGCGGTTTTGGCTCGATGCTGCTAGGTGCGAGATAAAAATGGCGACCTATCGGCCCACAATCCATGCCACCATTGCAGAAACCTTTCTCCGTAATCAGGTGGAAAAATAATGGAAAAGCTACCCTGCTAGCTGGTGGTTGGGAAATTCCGTCGCACTGTTTTCACTTCCAGCTTGTGCAGGCGGAAGTAGAATGCACTAATATACGACTTACGGTGTGCCACGTGCGCGTAATAAATTCGCCGAATCGTACTCGTCGAATAAATCACTCAAAATTCCTTCTCTCGTCCAATCATTCGGTTGAGGGAATAATTGGATTTCGCTTATGGTACAGCGTAGGTACCCATAGGTTATGGGTGTGGGCGCCAGGTATGTTCGATAGTTTTACCAATCACGTGAATTTACACGCACACACCGCATGTGCATGGAATGGATTGTATAGCAATTTGTAGCAGCTTATGGGTTTTTTTTTTCTGACAGTGATTTAATGATTATTCGCACAAATTGGAATTTCTATCAATGTTTTATAATTTGTAGTTTTATAAAATTGCATTAGATATTTCAATTTAAACTTGACGTTTTTCTCAAAATTGTTGTGTGGTACAAAACAGCATTATCTTCGACATGTCCAATATGAATCTCATAATGTTAATTTTCATATCATTTGCTTTTCGTACCTACCAGTGACTCATTCATTTTGTTTTTTGTAATTCAATTTTGTTTCTCTATGACTTTAAATTTTAAGATACTATAATTTTAATGAGGAATGTCGAGAGTCTAAGATGAAATAGTTGATAACAAACTGAGCTCAATCTGTTTATTTACTTGTAGAATTCAAATCACTCACTCACTCTTACTCATTGCGCAATCCCTAGATTCCCTAGATAAAACATTGCTAAATTTTCATGTTGTGTTCGTTATTTTGACTTAGATTTTGACTTTAACTTAAAACCCGTGAGTAAAATTTCATTGCCATTAGTCTTAACATTACTGTTAAAGTTAGAAGATCATTTAATGAAATGGGTTGCAGGAAATATTAATCAATAACTACGACCTTTCACGGAGGAATGAAAAGGAAATGCACTAGATAAGATATTCATGAAGATAAGATAATGAACTCTTCGAACTTGGATAAATGAACTATGTAAATGAACTCTACAAATGACAGACAGACGAATAAGCGCTAGCAAATGGAACGGCGCAACAGCATCATGGTTCAATTTCTTCGTCGGCAAACTTCGTAAATTCACATCCAGTGTTTCGTGAGATTTTCTCACAATTATAATGGTAATGATTTTTAACCATTTCTTTAGTAGAAGTCATTGCATAAGCTTTGGGTATAAAATATACATTTTGGAACAAGTTTTGTCAAATTATATGAATTGTGCACAAGCAACCGATAGTAAGGAATAACAGCGTTGTATGTTTTATATTCACATATGCTTATATTATTGAAAATTACCACTCGTGTAAAGGCTCGATCTAAAGTCTCAACACTTTATCTTAAAATTATTTCTTCAAATTTTATTTTTTTCTCGCGCACTAAAATAATAAAGGAAACCCAACGAGTGAGTTAATCGAATAATCTTCACCCAATACATTGCTGACCCCCAAAAAACATACCCTATCGCTTTATGGCATGTCGGGCACCGGGATCGATTCTCGTCCTTCTCGTTGGCCGGTTCGGCTACTTGTTCGTTCAATAATTCAACAATGCCAATTTAATAGTGTCCATAAAATCGACACCTTTTCGGTGAAATGTTTTCACCGTCTGTTCGTGACCCTCGCTTGTTGGCATTTTTTTTTTCATTTTCGTTTTCGTTTTTGTTGGTCAGAAGAATGAATGGGTGTGTTTCTTTTTACTCTGCTCATTCCGCCACACCGGAAGATGGGATTTAAATAATTCAATACCGGCAAAAGGATAACGATCAAACGTGAACCGGCTGTTCCGATGGTTCCGTGGAGGGTGCTGAAGAGATGGGAGGCGGTGCGGGGTGATGATTGAACCGTGCTCAATGTCTTCGGAGGTGGTTGGGTTTCCGAAAACCGGTGAAAAGTTTCCGATCGGAAACTGCACCATGAAACATTTAAAATGAAAATGTTCAAACCGCGACCGTTGGCCGAACGTGACACTATTGGACGGGCTACTTTGGTGAATTGTTGACCCGTTAAGCATGGTTGAGGAAAAGAGGGTAAAGTGTGTGGATATGTGTGTGGAGGTGAAAATGGGTTCCAGTTTTGTGCTGTGCGTGGGTCGAAAGATGGACGTCCGGTTTCTGGTGTGCGTTTCCATCAGACGGCAGCCGGTAATAAGCTTACGTACGGAAGGATTTTTACATTTACGGTCTAAATCGGATTGAATGCTGGTCGTAATAGTTGGGATGCGAGCGGCATACTTTGTTTCCTTTCCTTTCCCAGGGACTTTCTCCCTGATGTGTGTGAGTGGGTGTATGCTTGTGCTTGTGCCGATGCTCAGTTGCTCTGCCAAGCGCAGAATGGTGGAATACTATTGTACGAGCTGGTAAAAAATTGACACAAGTAGGTATCGGTAGATGCGGGAGATGCAAGCAAGACTCGGAAAAATATAGGTGACCGATGGCCATAAACAGAAACGCACACCGAGCACACCGGCAGGTTTCACCTGAAGCATGGAAATGAACACAAGGGGATCCCAGATTCGGGATAATAATCGTAAATTGACAATAATGCGATTTTGATTCCGATCGATTCGGTTTTGGTTGAGGATCGGCTACAAATTTTGTGGCTGGCTGGTTTTTTCAGTACAAAAGCGAAAAGATGCTTACGATGGATGGTACGGAATTGAACCGGTGTCTATTTTTGTACCTCAGTAAGATGTTTCCGGTTCGTTTTTTCTTCGAAACAACAGTGGGTAGACGTTAATACTTAAAGCATTTACGAGGGAAACCGTATGGGTATTTGAATGGCGGATGTTTTGGTTTGGTAAAGCGCTCAACCATGGAGTATCATTGGTACAGGATACATTTGACCAGGTTAAAAGGTTGACGATGGACGATATGACATTGAAACATTGAGAAAGATCATTTTTACTTAAATTTAGATTGTATAATGGTATATCGGTTCTGTAGGGTAGTTGTATAGTTTTTAGAATTTTCTTGCATAAACATAGGTAATAGTGAAAAATGTTAAACGAAAAAGGTGGCTATTATTATACAGTTTTTATCTTAGTTTTTATTTAAATCAAACTTTAGTATAACTAAAAATGAAATTAAATTAAAATTATATTTGGCTACACATCCCGCTTATTACGTAAAATCAAAATAATGTATTTTAAGAACATCTTTATGTGAATACAGTGCTTCGTAAAAAACGTAACATAATAATCACATAGAAAAATACGTTTCAATACTAATTTTTGTACTGATTCTATTTGAATTGCACACCACAATGTAACAAAAATCTAAAAGAACAATTTACATCGGATAATGCTAAGAATTCTCTTACACACACACACACTCACAGCATACTCAATGGTAACATAACAACGGTATTAAAATAAAAGTAAATGGTTTTGCTCTTTTGTGTGACGCATTATGGCGTTACGATTAGGCTTCATTGCTCGTGCTGGTGAACTTTTGAGAACGCAGACAACATAATTATCGGATAATGATTTCTACGAATTATTTTTTTTGTGTCATTTCAACAATACCGATTTTTTTTTAATATCTGTAACACATTAGACATGAACTTATAAAATCACAATTCACATACGAAGCTTATGATAATGATTTGTAGTCCATTTATTTAAAGCTGACAAGCTTAAAAAAGAGTATGTGTTTGATTTGGTAGTCACATTGGTTCAGCATTAATTTATTTCAACCCTTGAATTTATTTGTCCCTTCGAATTAAATGCGTTCACTGTAATTTCCCTAAATGATATTGGGAAACACTTTCATTTACACGCCGTCAGTCCGATGCGCAAGTGAATCACAATGTTAAATTTACATTTCAAACCAGTTCCAACCACTTTCCAGTGGTAGCGCACACACAAATCCGCTTAAAACCGACCGGTGTGCGAACAAATCTAATCAGCTCAGCCTTTCCCCGTAAATGAATGATGACCCAACCGGCCGACGGGTAAAAACCGCACTGTGATCAATCCTTAATCGTGGTAAGAGCCTTAAAATAAAATGTATTGCATACTCACGCATTTGCAAATACCGCGCGGCACTCGCAGTGGTCGATTTTTCACTACCGCAGGTGAATGAAGGCGATTCGATATAGTGGCCGTGGTTTCGGCCATTCGGTTCGTTACGGTGTTTTTTATGAAGGACCTGTCGAAGCTAGTAGTGCATTCTACTGCTCTTGACCCGCTCCATAGCGGTTTTAGGTGGAGGCTGTTGTGGGGAGAATAAAAAAAGCCGGCCAACCGATTTCGAGATGAGATTAAATACACGCTCGATTTCAAAGGGCAGACCGAAATGAGCTTTTCCATTTAGGTAGCGTGTGCAGCATAAAAAGGAGCAAAAGCGATAGCAATAGTATCGCGACCGTGCCGGGAAAAACGCGGCACGAGATGAGCTCCGATTTTGTGGCTCGGGCACTGTTCGGGCGCGGCTTTGCCAGATTGGAAGATTAAATCGCTTAAACCCGTCTCATAACTAACGAGCAGCATTGGGCCCGCGTATCGCATCGGTTGTGAAATGAGTTTAATGATGTTCCAGCTTATTTATGCTTCGAAATGATACCGCACGATGGCTGTACGGCCGGTCTGGGTACGTTAGTAAGCGACGGTTTCGTACGATTTGGCCCGACCAGGCCCGTACCCGGTCTCTTTAATCATGGTTAAATCTGTTTACTCGATTACCCGACTACGGGCGATAGACCACCGAAGCGCTTGGCACACGGTCACGGGTACAGGCTGAGCCAATAAGGTCGGACAGTTTCCGATGAAGCCAACTTCGTCAAGCTGGCAATGGTGACGATGGGAACAATGTGAAAAGCGTGATAATGATTGATGATGATGGTGATCGTGGAGAAGAATTGCGCTTCACTGGCGAGTTTTACGTTTAGAAGCTATTTTACTACTCCAATTGCACATATATGGAGTCGTTGCTTTCGTTTCGTTGGCTTTGTCAATCTTTTGTTTACTTTTTTGAAATTTGTTCTTTCCATATGTTAAACACATTTTCATTGGTTTTAAGTAACTTATTTTGTAATATATTTTTAACTAATTGTTAACCTCTTTTTAGTAACATTTGGTTAATCTAAATTTTTGCTTTTTGTATTATACATATACGCTACAGATGATTTCAAATTCAAGAAATTTAGGCAATTCAAGACCTTGATCATGGGAATTCTCAGAAACAGATAATATTTTTTTTTTATTTATTTACGAGAGTTTAATTCTTTAATAACGTTGCGTTTCTGAACTATTTCGGAATTTTCCGAACTTCCATGATAATGAAATTACTGTTTCAACCATTTTCAATTATATCTAAGTAGAAATTCTATTAATGCATAAATAGCAAATTAGCATAATTTCATTATAAATAGCAAAAACTAATAAAGTTGAATACCTTTGCTTTACTGTTTTCATAAAAACATAAAAACCTGTTCTTATTCTCTATTGGGTAATGAAATGCTCAAGACTATTTTTTATCAGATCCAAAACCAAGTGCAGATCAAATAGCATTGTTGANACTTCCATGATAATGAAATTACTGTTTCAACCATTTTCAATTATATCTAAGTAGAAATTCTATTAATGCATAAATAGCAAATTAGCATAATTTCATTATAAATAGCAAAAACTAATAAAGTTGAATACCTTTGCTTTACTGTTTTCATAAAAACATAAAAACCTGTTCTTATTCTCTATTGGGTAATGAAATGCTCAAGACTATTTTTTATCAGATCCAAAACCAAGTGCAGATCAAATAGCATTGTTGATAATGCACAACAACACAACACAATTGGTCCGGGTTCAAATCTTGGACAGGATATGTTCTCTATTATTTCGCATTTTTTAAAAGTAGTTGTGAGTGAACTCAAGACGTGGATATGAAGACATCATCTGGTCAGATGCAAAAAATATATATTAATTTAAATAAAAAGCAGAAATTGTAAGCAACTGGAAAGCAGCAAACTAAAAACATTATATGCATGAAAATGCGAAGGTTTATAAAATATAACAACAAATACATCGTACATACAATAAGGAAATGAAAATGAAGCAGAGAAATTGGATAGCTAAAATAGAACAAAAAATCAAATCAAACCATTTGCATTTTTCTAAATTACTCGTAATGCCACGCCATGGAATAGAAAATGCGCAGTGCATATACAGGACGTGGCACCTGTTTTATCTACACAGCGTGAATTGCATAATAAAAGTTTGATTGGCTTTCGGGCATTCCTATCAATGCAGCCAGCGCCAGCAAAACCTATCGGTTGCGCTTAGCAGCGAATCACCATTTTATCTTATTACATCCCGTACCGGGGGTGGCGCACCTGCAGCCACATTCTTGAGATCAAACCTCGAGCAAATTAATTGAGGTAATGTGTTGCCCTGCAGTTAGGGCACGGTACGGCATACTGTTCGGTGCCGAGATTGAACAACATCTTACGGTGCAGTCTGCAGCGGCAAACGATTGCTCGTTTCGCATGCAACCACCAACGAGGAATGTTGCTCTTGCTCCTTTTCGATGGAGCCGAGGAATGTGCATCCTAATGGTTGAAGGAATCAATACAATGCTTAATGGACACCATTGCACCATGAGTGCATCCGTTGCACGAATCGTACAGCAGCGTGGTTGCCGGTACAGAGCGCCAAGATTCGACGATGACTGTAAGAGATTGACCCGGTCGGCTATGGTGCATTGGGCTCTTCATTTCCTTCATCCATGGCACGAAAAGGGCGTGCATTTTTATTAGGAAGTGGTGTTCTGTTTGAAAATGTGTTTGTGTGCGCTAGGGGATTTGCATGCGCTTGTTGCATTTCCATCAAGCTACCCTTCGTAAGTGACCTTCGCAATGTGGGATTGAAAATGGTGCGTCGCTCGTCAGTCGGCACTGTGGCACTGAATATGAATGAACCGTTGGCGAAACTCGTTGGTGTTAGCGTCTGTCTTTTGCTGATTGCTTGCACCAGCGACTAATCTAGCTCATCGTGTAAGGTTCTGTAGCTGGGGCCGCATTGCAGAAGCATGAGGCGGTGAAAAACGTGTGTGATGAAGAAGTGTGTTATTAAAAACGCAATGAGCTGTGGCATAAGGAATGGTCACAACATATGAAAAAAAGGTATGCAAAAAACGTTTGCCTAACTACAAGGAAGAACAACAGCTGGGGTAGGATTTGCTCACAGGATGGCCATATTGGAACTGCTACAGCTTATCGATATTTGCCGGACGGATTAAATGCGTCTGATCCCCGTCTCGAGTGTACGAGGGGTTTTTTGTGCTAATATTTGCGGTAAAATGCAACATTAAAAAAATATTATGAATAAAAAAATGTTCTTGTTTACTTTTGCTCCCTTTTTTCCCGCCGGGATCGGAAAATCTATGAGAGTGAAGGTCAATATTAAAGAAACGATATGGCTTTTTATTTTTGTTTACCATAGAACGACAACCAAACCACGACGTGAGCAATGGGGATGCTTAGATATGTGTTTGATTTGCTGTTGCCAATGAAGTAATGCATACAAAAATAATATTAGCAGATTTTTTTTTACCTTTTATAACAAATATAAGGTTTTTTTTGTTTTAAATAAAACTCTTTTTTTAAGTGTAGAATATATTCTACCATTTGTAAAGTTTATATAAGAAAAAACTAACAGAAACATAGCAGCTTTGATGAGCTTTCAACCGAATAACGAAGAAATGTTGTTGTTATTTCGTTTTTACGAGGTTTTTGTTCATTCGCCTCTCTTAAGATGAGTTGAATGTATGTTTATGTACTTATAAATATATAAAGATTTGCTTTTATATGTTTGTTCTAAAATTCAGAAGCAAAGTGTGAGATTCTGATAAGATTATAGTTCGTCGTAGTTCAGGAGTTTTGCTAGTTCATCTTGTCTATTAGACAGTACTATCTCTAAATGTGAATCGAATGCATATTCAGTCCTTACCTTGCTATACCCGTAGCAATCTATAAGGAGATGATAAACTGTCAGTTGTACGCCGCAAAATGAACAAATTAAAGGAACAAATGGAACTTCCAATTCGTAATCTTATGATTACCCTTTCGGTCTTTTCGGTCCGGTGGGTCGGTCCACGGTGCTACGGAATGTTTCATTATTTTTAGATTTGTTAGTGGTGAGGTGTTCCATGTATTTTGCCAGTATTGCTCTAACAGCTTTCTATACAAAACTGACGCATCGGCTCTGGAGATTGTTCCTTCAACAATTTCTTTATTGCGTCTTCCGCCATTTGCAAGTCATTGTCTGCTGTCTCATTACCTTGTTTGCAACAATGTCCCGGTATCTAATAGAAGACGGTAGATCGATCGAAACAATCGCTTGCAAGTGACGATTCCGCATGACGCCTTTGTCTAGAGCTTTCAGGACGCTAGTGCTATCTGTAGAAATAACGTTAGGTCTGTCCAGGACAGTGGCTTCCTCTAAGGCCATAGTAATAGCAATGGCTTCTGCTGAAAATATGGAAGTCTTTTCAGGAAGTTTTATGCTGCAGCTAGTATTAATTGAGGATATTCCACACCCAGCAGTGCTATTCTCGGCTGAACTGTCAGTGTAGATTTTGTTAAAGATCTTGTATTTGGTCGGCTACTAGTTTTTGGAAGTGTTGTATAACTTGTTTCTTCTTAGCTCTTGCTCCGCACAGTTGGTGTAAAGTCCAGTCAACTTGTGGAGTGGAATAACGAAGAAAGCAAATGTGAGAAGAAAAAAAAAACTCATTGTCTCTGAATAGCTCACACACTGTTGAGCAATTAATTTATTACCTTTCAAATAAAACAATTACCGTTCACGTTCCGCCTGTGTACGAATTAAATGTTGCTACGTGCTTCGGTTTCGTTTGGCAAGCGCAAACGGATGCTTAAACAAAACAAAACAAAAAAAAAACACACCAAAAATACTCTCACCCGAAGAAGGAAAGAAAAAACCAAATGCTACAGCTTACCGTCAAATGAAACCTTAATTAATTATGAGGCAAATCATTAAAAAGAAAATGTGTTCCGGATCCATTCGCGTTGCGTGCGTGCGTGCGTGCGTGCCACGGTGTAATATAATCACATCGTGATTTTGGTGTACGTGAATTTTAACTGCCTACCGAATGTTTGCCGAACATGTGAGTGAAATCAAATATTTGCATTCGCTTTCGCTGTGGCCACGCACCCAAGCGGGTAAAGCGTACCGAGTGTGGTTGTGTGCGTGTGTGTGTGTGTGTCAACGGGTTTTTGCATGCTTTTCTTTTCTGGTGTGCGGTTTTTCGGCGATCGGGATGGGTGGGCAAAATCCCGCGAACCAAATTTTAATCAAGTTCACATCACTTTCGAGTAGCAGGAAGTAGTAGTGGGCAGGTGTACCAGGGACGACAGGTAACAAGGACGTGTTCCAGGTCCACATGTGCATGTGTGTGTGTGCGTTTTCGCGAAATAGTACGTACGAAATGAGTATTTAACTTTGGTCTCATTTTTGTGCACACCAACACGCGGTTGTACGTGTGTGTGGCCTCAGAAGGAAGGACAGGATTATTTTTTTTTGTTGGTGATTGTGCCGGTGTGTATCGTTTGAAATTAAAAGCGATATAAGCAAGCAAAGCAAAACAATATGACATTTCTGTCGCTTCATTCCTGCACACGGCGCACAGGCCATGATCCGTACAGGGTGGTTAATGCGTTCAAGTGACGTGTGCGTGTGCGTCGGTGTGTGTCTGTCTGTGTGTGAAGATTAAATTAAAATGATAATCATATTTTCATCATTGCCGTAATGTTCACCATCATCAAACTCGTCCGAATGTCCCGTGCGAAAGGATGAAGCGAATGGGTAAAATCAGCACGGTCCACCGCATGCTTTCTCCGGCGCATGAATGGAAATGCTTGCGAGTGGTGGCTTGTTTTTTGTTTTGTTTGGATGTTGGGCAAAAACTGCTTGAATGGGAGTGAAAAACCCAGTAGATTAAAAGATGCTAAAAATGTGATGATTGTGCGTAAAGCGTTGAACAATGGTTTGTGTACCGTTGAGATTAAATTGTATTCTAATCGAGTGTTTTAATTAATGGTTTAACCCCCGGTTAGACAACAGCAATAGGACGCAGCCTTACGACACCGCACCGTAGCGCTTTTAAACCCGAGAAGGGCTTTTATTTTATAATGAACGGTACAGGCACACTTTAACTGGCTCCACAATGGCTGGCAAAGGGAAGCTTTTCGAAAGCACTCATTCACGGTGGGTTTGAACGATTTGCACTTCATTTTGTAGCAACGCCAGCACGGACCCGCCGGTGTCTTGGAACAGATTGCACTCATTAACGGTACGGGTTTGATGGTGCCACCGCCACCCTGAAGCGAAGACAACTGTTTGCACACAAAGATACCATTCCGAGCAATCGAAGCAAATGGTGCTTAGTGTTCTGTCAATAATCAATCCAAACAGTCTGACACATCGGGTGGAANAAAGCACTCATTCACGGTGGGTTTGAACGATTTGCACTTCATTTTGTAGCAACGCCAGCACGGACCCGCCGGTGTCTTGGAACAGATTGCACTCATTAACGGTACGGGTTTGATGGTGCCACCGCCACCCTGAAGCGAAGACAACTGTTTGCACACAAAGATACCATTCCGAGCAATCGAAGCAAATGGTGCTTAGTGTTCTGTCAATAATCAATCCAAACAGTCTGACACATCGGGTGGAAGATAGGCAACGATTTGGTTGTGAGCTCTCTTCCTTATCGCAACGCAGAGCTACCAACTTCTTGGAACTCGCTTGCTAGTAAACGTAAGTAGTGTTTTATCCCTTTTTTTATTTAAGTTCTGGTACGCATTCTAAGGAAACACACGCAAAAACGAGCTAGCATTAGTCAACGGCTCGACGCAGTCTGGAGTCGTCTGCGTAACGTCGTGATGAAAAGCGTACAGAGACCAATCACTCGAGTGAGTAGTAGAAGAAAAATCACTCCCAAAAAACCACTGCAGGGCTGTTTCTTTCGTCGAATTTTCACCCAACTGCAGGAGCAACTGTTTTGTTGGTACTGCTTAATTAGAACTAATTATAATGGAAATCAATTTTAATTAGATGCTTGATGGGAGCGTCTTATTTAGTGCTGCTCCACAGCTAGCTGACGAATGAATGTGGTGCCTGGGCCGTAGTGAATGTCGCGATGTGCCAACCGGGATGGAATGGTTGGTTGTGATGATTCAAGCGCTTTTCTTTCACTAGAACGTCACGGGAAATCATTACTGTGTGCTGCTATCTTGTGCGCCTTGGTTGTGTTTTGTGTTGTGCCATGTATGGTTGATTAATCCACACCCAGCGAGCATTGGGACAGATCAGTGAAGGATTTTGCAAAAAGGAAGACACATGTAGTGCCGTTTGTTCTGCTGAAATATAAATGTTGCACAACGAAGCCGGAAGCGAGTCAGGCTTCCATTCCATTTCGTAGTGAGAGTGATGCTGAGCGCTGGTGGGAATATTTGAAGCCGATGAAATGTTTTGTCCTTCCCAGGGAAGTGTTTGTTGAATTATAAAACAAGGTTCGAAATGAGCGACGACATCGATTGCAATTCATGCAGTAATCGTATTGTCGTGTGAGCATCATAGTCGCTGTTCAATGATCCGGGAAAAGCGTTCTTTAACTATTGTGTGAACGTGAAACTGCTTTAACACATTTTACCATAATTATTGTTAACAATTTTCCCATATGATTTCTTCTTTTACACGATTTGTTGATTTGGACAGATAACCTTTCTTAATATTGCAAATTCCATTAAAGCTAGCGCTACTTCAGTTATGAGTGTATCCAATCTTCGGTAGGTCCTTTTCTACTTAATCCCACTACAACATTTGCCCTCAAAAATTACTTGCAAAAACACATACATAGATACATAGTCTATCGCTAAAATATGAAGAGATCGTTGAATTGTGAATGTGAATGATTGTATTTCATATGTTTGGATAAACTTAGTGGATATGATTTGCCATAATAATGGGATTTTCAAATTTCGATTCTTAGGATATTGTTTCATGTGATGGTCTCAGGAAGTTCGTAGCACCCCTCAATTACTTCGAAATCGTCGTTATTATACTCTGCTTTCCAGATGGAATCTACCATAGATAATGCTTCCTATCAGCAGAAGCAACTCTAAATATATCTATTCCACTCGTGTAACCAAGCAATTCTTGAGATTAAATAAACATTGTATTCTGGAAGTTGAATCCTCACTCTCAAAAATTAGAATTATAGTTCATCCCTTATTCTGGGTTTTTGACAGCTAGTTTGATAAGTGCACTGGACTCTTGGAATTGACAGAAGAAGATCTTTTAAGGTTATCAAAACGATGTAGAAATCTGATGATAATGAAATATTTGAACGATATTGATACAAAATGATTGATTTTCCTCCAAAGTACATAGCGTGGTAACTTATGAAAAAATCTGTAGCAAAAAAAAACCTAAAAATGGTTCAGAGTATTAGATTTTGTACATCAAATCCAGAACTGTATACGCCTGAGAGTTTTACGCAGGTGAATGTGTAACACTTTTGCTACAGCGATCGAGTAAAAACTTGTATCCCCTAGGCTGGAAGTTAGTTTGATTATCTCAGCTAGTACACGTCGCTGACAACACCAATATCACAGCACATGTGCAGAAAAAGTTCGAAGGATTCGAATGACGTTTGTTTATGTCCAACGTGGCCCGAGCAATTGACTGCTCAATCCCCTTCATCTGACATAATCTTTTATATTTCGACTGCATGCAGGTGTCCATTAAAGTTTTGATAGACCTCATGACTAAAAAGCAAAGCACAATTTCATCAGTCAATGAACTAGAATTTTAAGACGCAATTAAAAATAGCTCATTTCGCACGAGTCGCATGGCGTAGAACACAATCTAGAAAATAATCGAACACAAATACCAAACAAAACATGGTTTCGTCACTGATCGGGCAAAACAATTCCGATGCCACACACTATCTCATACGCAGCCGAACTATTTCAGCTGATCTTAGCCGTCTTGCCGGGTCACACTTCCTCGTACACACGAAGTGAAAGTGACAGTCGCAAACAACAGCGAACGAGCCCATTAGGCAAGGCATCGGTCTACGCCGGGTGATAAGCGTCTCGAGATTCGTTTGTTCAAGGGCAAGGTTATCGCCGCCGTGCGATTAGAAACGATCGGCGACGGTTTTTGGACGTTGACGGTCCATGTTGGTTTAGTCTTTTCGTAACCAGCGGGAGAGTTTGTGCTCTTGGCCAAGCAGTTAAGTAAGAAAAGTGTGCACATCATGTTGCCACGGATAGCACTGGCGAGGTTGGTGGGCCGAACGGGTGCCACCTTCGGGACATCGGTTAGCAGCTTTTGTACCTCGTCGACGGATCCGTCGTTTGCGACGATCCAACCGAAGAAGATCAACTACGAGCGAATCGGAATCGTTGGTGTGCCGTTTGATAAGGGCCAGCGAAAGAAGGGAGTCGGACTAGGTCCGAAAGCGATCCGAGATGCGGGTCTCATCGATCACATCCAGGAGATATCGCCCAAGCTGAACATTAAGGATTACGGTGACATACAGTACGAGGCGCTCAACTTCAACGGCCGTAAGGTGGGCAACATGAAGAAGCTGGAACATGTGGCCAGCTGCAGCCGTCACCTGTCCCATCAGGTGACGGAGGTGTTGGATGACGATCGGTTGTGCATCACGCTCGGTGGCGACCATGCGATCGCGATCGGTTCGATCGACGGTCATCTGCATCACAGCAAAGATGTGGCCGTCATATGGGTGGATGCACATGCGGATCTGAACACCAACTCAACGTCACCGTCGGGCAATATACACGGCATGCCGGTAGCGCTGCTGGCACGCGAACTGTGCGACTACTGGCCGTACATTCCGGGCATGGACTGGCAGGAGCCGATCATCTCGATCAAGAATCTCGCCTACATTGGTCTTAGGTCGGTGGATCCCTACGAGCGTGCGATCATCGAGAAGTTCGGCATCAATGCGTTCGGTATGCGTGAGGTTGAGAAGTACGGCATACGGGAGGTAATGCGTATGGCGCTGGAGCGCATCGATCCGGAAGGACAACGAAGTCTGCATGTGAGCTACGACATCGATTCGTTGGATGTGCTGGAAGCGCCCAGCACGGGCACGAGTGTGCGTGGTGGATTGACACTTCGTGAAGGTATCTACATCATGGAGGAGGCGTACGGAACGGGTCGATTAGCGGCGGTCGATCTGGTGGAGGTAAATCCGGCCATCGGTTCACCGGAGGACGTCCGACGAACAGTGGAAGCCGCCGTACATCTGCTAGTAGCTGCCTGTGGTCATAGCCGCAAGGGTGACATCGCTGACACGCTGGATTTGTTGCAAAAGTGATGAAGTGTAACTTAAAATGATCTTTGTTTGTGTGTTTGTGTGCAAGTAACCGAATAAACTTGTTTTTTTTTATAATACTTCAGATTCGTTCCTGAACATTTCTTGCGACGTGAAGAGAGAACTCCATCCAACGCTACGCACTTGGTGGACGAAACTAATGCTTTGTGGTTCTAATTGTCAAACAGGAACACTCTTGCAGAAGGTGGTTTGTAAACCTTTCTCCTTGTGGGTGGTATTAATTTGTGTTTGAGGTACAAAATTTGGTTAGCATGGCCAACTGGTTCTGTAGGTAGAATCGCAAGAGTAACGAATATTTCTGGCTTCGATAATGTCCGACTGAGCACGATAAATTGCTTGATCAGGCACACTCCAAAGGGGCAAAAGGTTCGCTTGGGAACGTTTTGATTTTGTGTTGTGGATGCGGTCGTGTTATTAATCGAACATTCCACACTCACACATTGTTTTGGGAAAGGAACTGACTTTAGTTGGGGCACTTTTTTCCAATCGGTTTAGCAGTCGATATTCATTCTTCAACTTCAAAAGCGGAGAGTAAAGAGCGAGTCGAACCGAGCGTTTGCATGCGTTGAGTCTGAACGAAGTGTTCCAATGTGCTCTAGCAGGTGAGCATAAGCCACCCTCCATAAGGGTGCTGCTGGATGAAGTTGGGTATAGATGCGAACAAAAAGACACACACACACTCGGAAGATCGGAGGATGTATGGTGCATTCCTTCCGCTCCTGCCAAAGGATCCAAAAGGGTGGCAAGTACCTGTGCACGTTGTGGTTTTGCCGTGCTTGCCGTGCCGCAAAACCAAAACCCAACCGAAAACAAAGCGAAACCCTAACTGGCTCGTCTGGACGCACTTGATAAAAGGTAATTTATGATTTCCGGTCCGGTGTGGTGGGCAGGATGGCAAACATTGAGAGTATTATTTAATGTTTCCTCCAAACCCCAAGAAACCCCGGACACGGTCACTTCCGTGCCGATTTCGTGGTAGGATGTGTCGGTCTGGTGGGTGGGGGGGGGGGGGGGGGGGGGGGGGGGGGGGGGGGGGGGGGGTGAAGGGGGGTTTGTTACGAATGCTGTGGTTATGCGGCCGATGCTCTTGTCCACCGATACCTCCGGTATGTTGCGTTTGGTTTGGCAAGTCTGGGTTTTCCAAAGTAGTGTACGATATGTGTTGCCAAATTAGAATTTAGACTTTTATTGCTGCTCTCCGGTTCCGTGGTTCGTTCGATGCGAGATGTGTCCGATGACCGGAGTGAGGAGTGTGAGCATTTTTTTCCCCTTGGAGTTTCCTTAGGAAACATTGTACTCCGAACAAAATTGAGAGCATTGGGTGTTGCGGGACCGAATCCAATTTGAAAGGTGCTGTTTTGTGTTTTTCTTTTCATCCTGCCCAAATGAATATATGCCCGAGTTGTGCATTTGGTTGGGGACAATGTTTCAAACAAACACTGGTGATGCGTGGCGGGCTGACGTACGTATGTGCAGTTTTATGGCTGCAGCAAATAGCCGCATGACGTTTGGATGGTTTGGTTTGGGTTCAATGTTGAAATGTTTTTCCTGTTTTCACACTAATCGTTAAATGGGCATCACGGGGAACGCCGAAAACGGAAGGAAACCGGCGCGAGAGAGGTATGTTTATGATGAGTTTTTCTTTTGTGATATTTTCGGGTACCGAACACTGGCGGTAAAACGAAACACCATTTTCCATTCGAAAGAGGTCGTACAAGATTTATTATTGCCCTTGCCTCATGCATTCCTTGCCGTTCCGAGCGTTGCGTTTATGCACAAAAGGAAAACCTGTCGAGATGATTGCCTCCTTAGACGCTCCCAGTAAAATGAGTGGTATTTTACATCGTACCACGTCTGCAGAGTGAACGTGAAAGTCTTTAGTCTATATTTCTACCATTTTTGGAGCCATAATTTATGCTTAGCAGCCCATCAGTGATCCCTTACGGGCGTCGTAGCTTTTCATCGACAAAAAAAATGCAAACAAATATACTACGATCGCTTTCTTGACTTGCATTGTCTTCGATTGGGCCGGCCGTGATGGTGACAAATCCCTTTTTCTTTCCAAATGGGAGTATCTTGGTTGGGCTTTAGTGAGCACAATGAATGGACGAATGTTGGGACGAAGGTTTCTTTTTGCACCTTGCTCTTCATCCTTTAAATGACTCTTCATTAGAAGCGGCTAGAACAATGGACGGCATGGGTACGGTTACCTCGAAGGATCGGTTAAGGTTGATGAGTATGACCTTCCGTCAGGTGATGGAAGATGGGAGTACCGTTCATAGTCACCGGCTGGCAGACATCGGGCTCTGTGGTTTGTGGGCTGCACAAAAAGGGATGCTAGTGCTAGCAAGTGCACAGGGGGATACGATACGGGGACAGTGACAACCACAAAACAAGCATATTACCGTCAGAAAGTTGGCCATTTAGTGGTGACTTACAGGGAAGTGGGGGAGCCCCAAACTTTCGCCCGGGACAGCAACGTAACACCGAGGCCGAGGTTGAGCAAAAAAAAAAGGTCAAAACTCATTACAAGTGTAATCTCTCGTCATAATAATTAATTATCTTCACGCAAACTGAGTGCACAAGTCACCCGGTACCCGATGGTGATGGGGTTTTTGGTGAAGCCAAGTAGTGAGCGATATAACCTCAGTCGCTTTCACCCGTTTGCCGATGCCATCGCGCCAAGGGGATGTACGGGAGTAAATTTCGGGAAGCATTCTTCTTGCGTAGCTGTCAAGGTATGATATCGTTTTGCTATCTTCAGACAGCAGACAGCAAGGGTTTTTATTCGATTTTGTACCACCACCACGAGGAAGTGACCATTGAGCTCGAGCGCCATGACACCATTGGAAAACGGGTACGTTCGCAATGGGAGGAAAGAAATGACATTTCGCAAACTGATACCATTTACTTGTTTATGGTTAACCATTTATCAACGGACCATACGGGTGGCGCAGTGTGAAAGTTTGGATTTGGCTTGCCAGGATTGTTTGCACAGAAAGGAGGAAAGTTGTTTTTGAACGTTGAACGTTTTGATTAAGGATAGGTAGTAATAACAGTACTGCAATTATTTTATAACTCATTGATTAAACGAGTAATTAAAGTGCAACGTAACCATCGCATGGTTTGCTATTATTAGGAGAAATTTAATTTGACTTTAGAATCTGCAAATCTTGCACTTAGGATGTTCCAGAAGATCTTGGGTTTTAAATTTGGTTTGAACTCATTTAAATTTGTTGGTCATGTTTCACTTGAAATCCCTAATTAAAGTATTTTTTAACTTAAAAAGAGGTTTATCCACATTTTTCCATAATAAGAATATTTCAACTTTAACATTAATATCATTAATGTTAATGCTGCTCAACGAGCAACGCTCTTCGACTTTAACAAAATATAGAGAGCTTTTCTTAAATTTCATTTGCAGAGAATAGGCGTTACTGATTTCTAATTTTGATAAGTCCAGTATTTTGTTGTGATTAGTTTTTATGTTAAAAAATTAACATATTTTAATGGTTTCGTCACATAGTCAGGTCTGATTAACGCTCCTGTATCTAAATCAATGTGTGAAAAATCTATAAATTTTCATCTCGGGCACTAAGTTAGCTTATTGGTAGTTAATTTAATATTAAAAGGAATATTTTCATTTGTTCATGTACACATGTTTTGCAAACAATCGACAAATATCATAATCATAATAATGGACAATTCTTCTTAATAGAACATAAAGTATATTTCCTTAAACTAAGCTCCAAATACACAGCAAAAACAGTGATGGGGAAATGTTTGAGATGCGGCCATTGTTGAGCTGGTGGCAGTACTGGCGATGATATTAGCATGACTATTGAAGCGAACGATTCTCATTCGCCAAAGTCAATAATAATAACGCTTATATGCATTTCCATATGAATTCGCTTTTCATTTGGAGCTCTGTTTTCGTTGCATATTTCATCCGCGTGCTGGTCTGCATTAAGTGGTTGTGCGGAAATGACCTTTGCCGTATGCAGCATACGCTCGGGCTCCATAAAGAAAAGCAAACTTTTTCCCGAGCAAGGCATGGTAAGCCACAGTAAGCAATCGGTAGTTACCGTTTTGGCCAAGCGTTACGAGTTTTTGGTCGTTTAATTTTTGATACCTTTTCGGTGGAACTCACTTTCAACGAGTGCTTTTCTTCGTCAATCACGGCTTCATGTGGTTTTTCCTCGGTTTTTCCTCCGTTCAGCTTGCCATCTACAGTACATGGCGCACTCTTCTACTCTTAGTGGCGTAAAAGTTTTCATTCGTTTTGCAAACGAAATTCATTTTGATGGAATGAAATTATATGCCTACGCTGGGCTGGCACTTTTAAACACTCACATACATACACACACATACACGTTTTGGTGTGGTTTTTCCTTTACCGATGGAGGAAAAAAAATCAAAATAAAATGAAATCACTTCTCCGCCTGGCCTAATGTCATTCGAACGGACGGTACGGTACGGAGCGCGTAGTACCGTGGTAATAAATATTTTTTTCATTTGCTCTGCCGGTTTATTTCCATGGAAAAGCCCGGCTACAGTATTCAGTGGTTTTCCCGAGCTTTTTCTTTTAACTTCTCTTCAGCCTTACCGTACAGCTCAACGGTTTGAACGGATCCGTTCCGAAGCGTTCCGAATTGTACGCCAAGTTTACAAATCGAGCTCATTATCTTGAAGTTGCTTCGGTTATCATTCGTTTTTTGGCAATCTCGCCGTAATCGCGCAACGTGGCCGAGGCTGGAAAAGACGTAACACAGTTTTATTTTCTTACCCATTTCTATCGCTCGGTGGGAACGATCCGGGCCGCGCTGGATTTTTTCTACGTATGAATGTACGAAAGTTCTGGTGCCGTAAGTTTGCATGCCTGTCAGTTCGGTCTGCCCACCAGAGCGTCAGACGGCATTTCATTGTTTATGAATAATTTATCATATAATTGATAGCGGTCTGTTGGAGATTAATGGAATAGCCGTGTTTGCTTTCAATATAGATAAACAGTGGCAATCGAGAAGCGTCTTTGAGGATTGGATTGTTTCGTGCGTTTTTTTGTTTGTTTGTTTGTTTGCTCACTCACCACGGTCCAGCAGGGAATACTGGCCCTGACACTAGGCTGGTAGTGTTACCGTACCATAGTGACATCCGTAATGAAACGATGTGTGTAGGTTGCTGGTGTTCCTTCATTGTCGACAGGGGGGCTTTTAAGTTTCGACACTGTAAGGTTCTGCAATCAAACAGAGCCTACAAACAAAAGTTCGGAAAAAGCCAATGAATAAGTGCTTTCAGCTGTATTGACGGAACATTTATCATAGAATCATGGAAAAAATGGCTCGTGGGAGTCGTTGGAAAAAGTGCTGAAGAATTCAATTGAAATGTGTTTGTGATATGGCTATGCACGTGGATATTGGAGATAAAATTTGCGTAGGTTCGGAAACATCAAACATGAATGGTTGAATGATTGATCATAAAAATAGAAATAGGTAGGAATATAATTTTGTCATGTCAGATGCTTATGATGTGTTGATGGTAAGTCCCGTCAGTAATCGCTCCATTGGCTTGTGACATAAGCAATTATCTTTGGGTATCATTAGAAATCCTCTATTTGTAAGAAGATTTGCTATCCATTACGTAGCTTCACAAAACGTAACTATAAACTACTTGCTGAGTTTGTAGGTAACATTGATTTATTTAAAATTTTTAAAAATTTTGTGTTGTTTACATGAGTTGCTTGCAGTTGATGAGATTGACGTATACAGATGCATTCAAAATGCATTTGAAAACAAGATGGCAAAGATTTATTGAGAAACGTAATTGAAATTTCAAAGACTTGACGATATTTAGTTTTGTTATTGCAAATAAAATGATTCTGACGGATATTTTATCAGTAGAAATCATATTCAAGGTATTATGGATGACTTTTAAAATATTTTCTAGTGAACACATAATAAATCGAGAGCTAAATATTTTGGAGCATCTATCCCAAAATCGTACTAAACTACTTGTGTTTCGACAACTATAAGAGATGTGAAATGGTCTTATATTGACTTAGAATTTCATAATAGTTGTAATAAGTCCTATGTTTACCTCGATTGCCATAGTATTTATCGCACAAACACAAGTTACAAAACCTGCGTATTATGTACTGTAATTGCATACCTAACAGGCGTAAACGGTTTGTTTACAACATTCACTACAGTTCTGTGACGAAATCCCGCTTCTTAGAAATGAAAATTAATTTGAAGAACTGACCTGCCCTTGGCCAATATCCACCAATTCAGTTGAAAACAGCAGGGATATTATTGTGTGACGAATCTACGTCACCTTCAAGGTAACTGTGTTGATGCGCTTAAAATAGCAGTCTCGGAAGTTTGGGTAAATTTCAATCTGAAAATTGTTCCAAATCTGATTGAGAGTGCTGATTCCGGTACTGGAATGATCCACCGAACCAACTAATTATTATAAAACAGAAAAAGATCCTCAATCTTAAAACAGTAAATTTAGAGCACTGCTCTCATTAGTGACTGTTTTCTTTTACGCCTTAAAAATGCAGAATAATTTCAAACTTTTCCCTCACCGATCAATCCCACTTAATGGGTTAGTCGGTAGCAGGAAAGGAATACTATGCAGATGATTGTAACAAAGAAATATCGACCGAATCTATCATGCAATTGTAGCAAGCAGCCCAGCCCAAACAATGGGACTCCTGCTGGGTTTAAAATCGGTTCTGATTTCTGCGTCCTTTTACCACGAACCAGGCCGTAACTATCGGACACTTAGTTATTCGTTTCCATTCTGGATGAGTTCGCCGCGGAAAGATTTACGACATCGGCCGCTGGGACAAACGGAAACATTTTGCCTTCACCATCGCCTCCGTTTTGCTGCTCTGCAATCGATGGGTGAGATGTGATTTTTTTGGGTTCACAGTGGGAAATACGCGCTCCCGATTCGTGGCTATGTTTAATAACCCACCCGGAAGCTGGACATCCGCAGGCATTGCCGGACCGAGACGCTCTAATGAATCACCGGAAGGTACGAACGGTACGGATAATAGGAAGCGAGTTGATGAAGCGATCTGCTCATTAAAAAAAGGGAATTCAAAAAAATGGTGGCTAAATCTTGTGGAAAGAAGATCTATTCCTATTTTTTCCCCCCACTTTGTGAGAGTGTGCGAGTTCCATTCGGCGAGGATTCGCCCTCATATCTTCCACTACCATATCCGTGTTCGAATCCACAGCCACATGATGCTTGTCGGTCGTCATTGATGTGGAACAAATTGAAAAAATCTGTTCATAAATTACGGGCCACTTCAAAAGGGCCGTTCATTCGGGCTTTTTTTTTTCTTTCTGTCCATGATGGGCAGCGAAGGTCGTGGGAAACGTTGCTGGGAGGGGATGCCTGCGAGACGGAGTCGCAGGGGAGAGTTTGTAGGATGCAGAAAAGTTTGTCCTAATTGGAAAAATATGCAACCAACCCCCGTTCCCGTGGATGTTTGGAGGAAATGTTGTTCGTCCCTTCTTTTGTTTGGGGTTGTGTCCTTTCTTTCCGTTCGTTTGCTTTTTTTTCTTCTCTCCACTTCGCGCTTCTGTTGCCTGCTGGTCCGGTCATTCCGCAATCAGTTCAGGCGTGCATTCTGCAAATGCAGCGGAAACACATCGGTAGCCAAAGTTTGGTACTTCCCGGTTTGCTCTCGGCCCATCTCATCAGCCAACGGCACTATGGAAGCTATTCTTACGCTGGAATGAAGAATCACTCTTCTTGCCCATATCGTCCTCCTACTGGTTGAGGTTTGTCTTGGGTTCGCTGCACGTGTATGCTGGAGAGTATGTGCTGAATTTTGACAACTAAATTTCAAGCTCAATAAAAAGGGTAATTTATCGTTGTTAAATGTTTGGTGGCCCGTCGTCATCGTTGGTTCCGGTTCGGTGTGCCAGTCACGTGGGTTTGTGCTGTGCTTTCGTGCCGTTAAGAAAATGAAGCTATTCCAGTAGGTTATAAGCGCACTGGGCGCAGTACCGTGCAGGTCATGAATCGAGAATGGGGTTTTTCCCGCTTCCCACGGTCGTACAGTTTGTACTGGGAGCCAGGAAAGATACGGAACGGTAGCACGAAAGCCGTCACTAACGCTATCGTTGACACTTTCGATGAAACACTCGCTGCCACACTGAGCACGAACACTCGATGACTGACTTCCTGGACGTGTCTGTGTGTGTGTGTGTGTGTGTTGGTATGTAAGCGAGACATGTTAGTTATATCTGGGTGTGCATGAGTTTGTGGTGTGAAATTTTTATGATGAAAGATGATTGATGTTTCTCGAAGGAGGTACACCACGATCCAGCGCTTCCAAAGCATGTTACGGGTCGCGTGTAAGGACGATAGGTTGGTAGCTTCGGGTTCGGGGTCGTAACAAGGCACTGGCAAGGATTCGCCTCGCTTCGATCTGCGGAAGGAGTTTTGCAGCAAAAGTTGTGCAAATATTTGCTCCGGAGAGTTCGCTTAAAATTTAATGTTTACTCAAAAACCCCGTCCGCGGAAAGGAATGGCAGCAGGGCAACAGGAGAGCGATGGGATATATGTATGTACCATGGGCAGGTCCGACAGTATGTGTGGTTGATGTTTTCTTGAAGGTTTGGGTTTGGCAAACACTTGTGCGGCAGATGTGAGGAATCAAGTCAAAGGTGATAAGCGAAGGAAAGTAATAAACAATTTATTGCGTTAAGCTAGATGTAAGGATATTGATTTTTAAAGGAACATTTTCGTGCTTGGCTTGCAGAGTATTATGTTGTAAATTGCTGAGGTTTATACGAGTTTCGATTCATTTGCTTGCTGGAAGCGTTTCCTTATGGTATAATTTAACGTTACCAAGGTCTTTCATAATGTCTGCAGTCATGAATTTAGTTATAAAAAAAGAGGAACCGAGTACTTCTACAGTAATGGTAAAGATTTTAATGGAAATAATAGTGCCATAGTTTTATTTTCATCTTTTTGCTAAAAAAAACATAATCATATTTAGATTTTAAATATTTTAAAGTTTCCTAATTCAATTCGTCTTAATCACATTTATTAAAACATAAAATTATGTTTAAATAAATTGAATCTTTACACTACAATTAACCTAAGTTACTTTTTAACTTAAATAATATCGAAACACTGCATGACAAATCATACAATCATCTTGCTCTAAAAGGTGACAAGGTATGAGATAGAGCTATATTGTCGAGTTGAGTTAGAATTCTTTGCTGGTTCGACCTATGTTGCCATTATTATACCTTTAAAATTTAATAATTATTATTCTGTAATGATGTAGTATCACATGATACATAATGATATACTCAACTGCGATCAAAATAGTAACGATGATACCAATACTTTATGCGTCATCAGTTGTCACCGCAAAGCATAACTTTTGCAGATACATTTTTGTATTCGCTGCAGCAAAGTGAGACTGCAGATCCGTAGAGGAGAGACATTCAAATTTCAACTTTATTCGTTGAAATGTTATGAAAAAAAAAGTATGACTAATACTATTTTCATTCTAATGCGACCTGGTCCGTTCATACTTAATTAAAAAAATATTAAAATAATGCTGCTTTCCTCCTTTTATCCACGGTTTTCATATAATATTCATAATTAGAAATAATTCGCAATAACTAAATATAACTTAATACTTAAAAATTGTTTATTATACTGAATTGTCATCAAACTTTCTATTAAAATAAAGTTGATGAATCTTTGTTCATTAAAAGGTTTATTTCAAACAAAATTTCTCATATATTGGTGTTGATGTTTTCATATCGACCGACTACAAAATTTGTCAACGAACAGTTTTGAAGAAAATCTTAATGTTAAGTTATTATTTAGAATGCATCTCTGTTACGCTTTAAAACTTGACACTAGAAGAAGCATACTCCAAGCAGAAAAATACAGTTTTAGCATTGGTGTCCTAGCCATATTAGAACGTTTGTTGTTGTAATAAACTTTAGAGATAAAAATAGTATTGTACTTAAATGATGAGACAACAAACATTGTGCATAAATTTAGTTTATTTTCTACATGATTGAAAAAGTAAAAATCCTGTTCAGCTTGACACACAGAGGAAAACATTTTATAAATTTTGTATTACATTGTTACGTGTACATTTAGTTCCACTCCAAACAAACATGTTCAATGTTCGAGCAGCAAATTAGGTAGAATCGTGTTCTACGGCCAGCCATAACAACAGGCAACAGTACCCGGGCGCAGTCGGTAGTAGTTCGCGCGCCCGAGATAAATGGCAGCGCGGAAAGGAGGCAGCAAAATTAGTGATCCTGCTAATGGTGCCCACGGAAGCCCAGGGACTGCGACTGATAACGAACTATCGCTCCGTTGAGCGGAATAAATGCCGAACCGCACGAACGTCCCCGGCGAGGACGGATCCGGCACATACCGGCGGTATGCTCATTAGCATACGCGATCCACATTTCAGTCCCACAGTTTCGGTTGCATTCCAACGCGACCGATGGGACTAATGTGGTTGCTTCGTTTTAAATAAGCTTCCACTTTATCGGCGGTACCGAAACACACCGAAACCATGGTGCCGTTCCACGGGATGTAATGCGAAGGATGCCACTAGCAAACTACACTTATATGCCACCATTTACCGAAAGAAGACCGTATCTTTGGCACACTCGTGGCATAGTTCTGTTCGCGCCAAACATTCTCATCGTTGCACATGTGGAAAGTGGGCCGGTTCCAAAATGGTCGTTAAAAAAAAAGGCTTCGTAAAGGACGAAGCGCTCAAAAAAAAAAAAAAAACACTAACAACAGCACGGTTCGAGCTGGTCCGGCGGAGGCTGCCGCTGCCTCGGCGATGAACAACACAATTGGGTGAATGTTTTTATTTTTTCCCAGTCGCGTTCTGTTGTTTTTTTTTTTGCTTTTGGATTGGGTTTTCGTTCGGGTCTTCCGCCACGGGTCTTGATTTATGCAAAACCGCAATGAACCTGAAAATTAAATTTTATTTCAATTAGCAATTAATTACACATGTACTTAATTGAATTTATGTTCTACACGCGGAACGCGTCGCTGACTGTTCGGGATGCGCGGGTATTGCGAATCTACGGCGCACGGCGCTTGTTGTTTCTCCCATGCTCTGCCCAAATGCTGTGCCCAAAGCGCTGAGCGCAAAAATCGCACTATTCGATGCCGTCCGTTTCGATGCGGTGGCTTTATTTGGCGCACGCTTTAAGCACTTGCATGAGTGGATTTTATTTTTATCTCACATTTCTCTTTCACTTTCACAAAAAAAAAACCCCCCGTGCCCGGGCAGCAGGCAGCGGGTTTCTATTTACCTGGCTGATTACGCACACAGTCAGTTGCATTTTCCGTCGCATCCGACGGTATGATTTATTGTCCCCGGTGCGTGCCGATGTGCCGTTGTCGGGCGGTGTATTGTGGTGGAAAATAATCTGTTGAGTTGGCGAGAGAGTACTTAACTGTTTTTTTTTGCGTTGGGTGCCACAGCAGAAGTGTGCCAAACGGCAAATGAGCAGAAAATAAAGTGTGAAAAAATCGAGTGAGAAAATAATAAAAGCATATTTAAAATATAATTTACGACATTTTGATGTTTGCCGAGTTCGGTTGGCACGCAGGACAATCGGCCAGTGCGGTGGATTTCGCGCGGACATTACTTTAATAGTTTTGATTATTTGCTGTACATGTGTATCTCACATTTTATCGATTAAATAAATATGCTTTATGGGATGTGCACTGTTGTGTTTGATGAAAAGTATATGATACTTTGTGATAATGCATTAAAAAATACATTTTTATCATTTTGTTTTGGGTTATTTTAAAGTTATTTCAAGATGGTTTACTGTTTTTGCTCTTATGTGCTTTAACTCATTTATTTACATTTATTATATTATATTTATTCATATTCATTTTAAAACGAATTGAATGTAAATTTACAGCCATTTCAAGTGTGTTTTGCATATCTGAGCCACTAAAACAAATATTTAAGCGTAACTAATACTGAATATTTTCCTATTTCGATATTTCCGTGTCATTTATGTAAAACAATTCAGTCAACTTGCGTTCAAACTCACAGGTTAATCATAAATAAACTATTTCCGACTGCAGTTACCTATTTTCCACCCATCCTTACCACAATCGATAGTGCTGTACGGTAAGAATAATTTACCTAACGACTCCATTTCTTAGCACTAATCGACAAAAATAGAGGGTCCATTGCTTAACTAATGATCCGTCGTTCGAACAGGTAAGCCACACCAAAACACAAACACCGTGCGGTCTCACTGGTCGGTTGGTGCGCGCCTTACGAGCAGTGCGTATTTTGGACCATTTGCATAGAAAATTAAAACCACAATTAATCTTTTCCATTCAGCGACATAAACATTGGTCCGGCTCAGTCGGCCTGTGCCCGTATGCCCTGTTGCACATTTGATCCTTTCCCAAAAATTCGATTGCCTGTTTACCCGTGAGGGTATGCCGAAGCGTTGCAACTAATGGTGAACAATGTCCGGTAGGGAACTAATAAACCTGTTTATAGCGTTGGGCTTACCGTAAATCTTGGCTACCGCAAAAAAATAGCTGCTGCTTGTACACGCACCTGTCGAGAAAAGCCACATCGTAGCTTCTTGGGAATTTGGTAATGATTGTTTTACACTTGCTATAAGACGGGTGTTTAATGCAATTTGCTGTGTTGAAGAAAATATTGTATTATTATAATTTATCCATTTAAAATATATTCCTTCATTTATTTTTTCAGTAATGATTAAAATATCGAAGGTGAAATTTTAGCAAACATGCTTGGCTGTGTTTAGTATCAGTCAAATTTGGCTTTGTATGGTATTTTGACACTATAGAGAAACATAAACTGTGAGAAAATCTCACGAAATATTGGGTCTGAATTTACGGAATTTGCCGAAGAAGAAATTAAGTCGTGATGCTGTTGCACCGTTCTGTTTTGCTGTCGTTTATTCCTGTTTCTAGCATTGTTGAATTCATTTACATAGTTCATTTATCCTAGTCCGAAGAGTTCATTACTTCTAAATGAATATAACTTATCTAGTGCAATTCCTTTTCAGTTCGTCCGTGAAAGATTTCATGAAACTAAATGATGTTTAATATTTCCTGCAACCTGTTTCATGAAATGATCTTCTATTTACAACTTTAACAAAAACTAAAAAGTAAAATTAGAAATATTTTGTTTTAACTTAAGCGTCATTGTTGTTAACGACCTTGAGATTATATGACAACTTTACAATCATTTCTGCATGCGCTTAAAGTTGAACTGAAACATTTTAATGATGTGCATACTGTGTTTCAAAAACTATGAGCGAAGTAAGTCTTACCAAAGTGTGAGTTAATTAAAGTAACAAAGATTTTAGGCATTCCTGAGTTTTGTATTTTCTCGTATGCAAATCGCCTTGAAGGTTTTATTTTTTGCGGAGAACATCAACTCATACAGGTCAAAGTCGGGGGAAACCCTCATGGAGGACCGAAGCAATTCTGACGTGCAAATCAACTCATGTTTGGCGATTTTAAATAATTCTTGAGTAGATATACGGCCAGGCCGTTCCCTCGAGAATAAAAAAAAAAATCTTGAGTTATCTAATTAATGAGCAGGTTAGATTGTAGATTAATACTTCACTGCGACTGGCAACTTACTTTTGAGATTAAAATATATTTTTATTATTTTCTGAAGCATTACGAAGTTAAATGACCTTTTTTTTAGTAACTCATTAGTTCCTCCAGGTCAGTTGATATTCCTTTCTCTGGAACATGTTGAGATAGTGGAGGTATCTTTTCTCCTTAATGCTTAATCTGCGAAATGTAGTTTGTCATTTCATGAACATTCATCAACGTTCATCTTTAATTTGAAAAGTATCAAGAGCAAGGTAAAATCTGTACTATTTCAATTTAAAAGCTCTCTGAGCAAAGAGAATAATGGAAGAAGAAACAAAATGGATTGTAAAAGCAAAAAGTTAAACAAAAAACAAGATGATACGCTTGTTCACAAGTGTTTGCTTTTCGAGTTTGATCCTTGCTTTCATAGCCTTCTTATGTTCTATCACCACCACTCACACCCGGGGACACAAGCAAACACTATCTGGCGCAAACAATCGGAAAACGGCAATAAAAATCCCCGAAAAACACACAGATTAATTATTTGATAAAGCGAACGCTTGCTTCCCAGGCGAGCGTTACGTAGTGACGATAAGAAACCCCCTAACCAGTGGGTTGGGGTCTTACCAGTGTGGGTGGTACTGCTTGAGAGGTTCAACGGGCATGAGCTGGGTGACTTTGGCAATGGGCGGGCACAGCGTTTGCGGGTGTTGCTGCGGTTAACCATGTCAGGGTGGCTAGAACCCACCGGGGAAAGACTCTCCACAGAGAACTATGTACGCATCGGCGAATGTGTAGGTGTGGGAGTTTGGGGTGCAAGTGTATATGTGTGTATGTGTGTGTGAGTGTATGTGCCGGATGTGGTCGGATGTGGGGCTTTTTGATTGGGGCCTTGCGATTGGCTGCGACCCCGGTGAGGGTTGAACGATTTATGAAATATTCATTTCCTGCAAGCGGTTTGGAGGAAGTTAAAGACTCCGTTTCCGGAAGGGATAATCAAATGGGGTTGTGGAAAAAAGGGGTAAAACCAGGACGGTCGAGGATGCTTGATGCGGGGTTAAAGTGTGTGGGTCACATTAAACCGATAGCCATTTGAGCGTGGACTGGGATCACAAAACGGTGCCGGATAGTGGTCCTTATCCGGCTGCCGGCATAGCGCGTGCAGTGGGCCAAATGTTGTTTCTAGTTTGCCGCTTAGTGAGGTGAAAAGTAGATTGATAACACTTGGCGAGATAATGAAAATATGGTTTATCGCATGGTGGATGGAATGGTTCCCCTTTTTCCTGTGGCGTTTCCTTCTCGTTTTTGTCACAGTTGTGTGTTTGTTTTGTCGTCGTTACTGCTCGTACTGAAGTACGCAATTGGCACCCGGCTACGTGGAAAAGAGTATTGGATGATATTGGATGTTTTTTTTAATGTTCGCTCGTGTACGTAACGCGACGGTCTACGGGAGATCAGCATGATGTTGATGGGAAATGATGATGGTCATGCTGGCGGCAATATGGTCCCCACCACTCGTTGGCTGACCTTCCCCTCCCCTCCCTCCCACTCGGGCTCACCATAACGATGGCAAATAGTTGAAAAACAGGAAAGGTGGGTTTGCTGTTGGTTGTCCGGAAAAAGCCCCGGCACGAAGATAGGCTGGTTTCAATTTACATATTTTTAATTTAGTTCGATCCATTTAGCCCTCGTTGGGTTATTTTTGTACGGCAGAGCAGTCAGTGTGGGGTGTCAGGCGGTGTCGCAGTCCGCACTAAATGGTGCTCGATTAGTTGTTTTATCAGAAAATAACCTCACCCATAATCAAGTTAAACGGATTAGATACGTGGCCAAGGGCGTACTTCAGCTCATACCGTTCATTCCGATACGCTCGTCCGTTCCGTCCGACGGTTGATGATGATGGTGATTGTCGTGTCCAGTGCGTTTAGTGCGAATAAAATTGTGCATGTTACGCTTCTGGGCCGTTTTTGTTTTGGGCGTGAAAGGAATAGTGTTGTTTGTAGTACAAAAGCGATATTTGTTTTTCGTTTTCAACAAATTAGACCACCAGAAGCATATGCAGGTACCGTGTTTGTACCATTATAATGAAATGTTTACTGAACATAATAACAAGCAATAAATAAATACATATTATTTCATTCATGTGGTCATCTGGCAAATGTTACCTACATAGCATAAAACAAAACAAAAATATATTTTAAGACTTAATCTTACACCTTAACCAAATTGGACTTCTAATAAATGTATTGGGCAATGAACATTTAAAACATATAAAACATTTAAAGCAAACGGAAACGGAAAATAAAACATTTAAAAGATATTCAAATCAAAAAATAAACAAAAATGTAAAAACATAACATAAATAAAATAATCAATGAATAAATAAATAGTAAATGAATTAAACAAATATTTATTGTTATTTTAACAATTGTTTTAATTCAAAGTAGAATTCGATCAGCCATCTGGTAACCGAAACCGAAAATTTATATAATTTTGCGTTAATAAGCCGCAAGCATGACATTACGAAGTAAAGATAAAATGTACTGCATTAATACGGTCACTAATAAAATTGATACATTTGTTATCATTTTGTTATAATAAAATAAACTGCTGGCCGTTCTTATGTATTCGTAGCACATTATTATCATAATGCACAAGCTGCGCTACTGTATTGTTAACTTTTGTAAATTACGATGCAATTTTAATAACGCTAGGCTTTGTGACAACCTGTATCAATTTCGAATTTCTTGCGAAGGCGATTTCTTAACCGCTGTAACTTGGTCACACAAAGAAAAAAAAACGAATTTCAAAAAGGATAAGGCCCAACCACCGCATCAAGCATTGGCAAGAGTGTGCAAGTGGCAGTTTTCTGCTAATGACAAGCACCCGCCAAACGACCGAAAGGAATGACTTCAGCCAACGACTCTTCAACAGATTGCGAAAACGAAAAAAAAAACCAGCCACAGCGTGAAGTTTTGGGAACAGTGCGGCACAGAAAGGTCAGGAGGCACCGTGTGGAAGGATAATTTTCTTTTTCTTTCGCTTTCGGGTCACAAAACGAGCGGAGACTGGTGCAGACTGGAAGGAAAGAACGGCAAATGAGCAGAGGGACGAATGCTGCGAGCAGCTTAGCGGAAATGGAAACATACCTCCCAGGTAGGAAATAATTAGGAAACAGCACTCAAACCACCACCGCTTCGTGGAACATTCGTGAAGCCTACGGTGGTGGTGATGGTGGCGCTTTCATGTCGCCCGAGACAGCCAAATCTGGGAAACACGACAGGCGGGAGGGAGGGGGGGAGAGGCCATTTTTAGTTGTCGTAATGGCGGTAAAGCTGTGTCCTCTAAATGTCGTTGGAAAGTTGGGTAGGGAGCGGTACGGTGGCGGGCAAGATGTTTGAGACGATTAGAAAGCTCTCGCGGAGTTGTTTTCTTCCGTTTGTTATGTTATGTAGGGTAAATTTAGACTCCTTGATGGTGGTGGCCTGTGTGTGTGGGTGTGTGTGTGTGTGCGAGTGTGTGTTTTTTTTTCACCGGGAGAAGAAAACAAATCGTTGCGATCCCGGGCGGCCAGCATTAGAGCGTCATTGCTGTAATCGTTTTAACATGGTCGTTTTTGTGTATTGCAGCTTTACGTTGCTTTTATTTTTCGTGTCGCGCCACGGCCCGATGGCCATGGATGGTTTTGCAGCGTGTGAGGTGCGATTATTTAAGCAACAACAACAGCAAAAAAGTCTTTGCCGTTCGAACGAAAAAAAAAACCGTCCGATAGGATCTATTGGCGCGTTGTGCAGGACCTCGGCTCGGCACTCTTATCGCGCGCGTTGGTTTTTAGGCTAAATTATGGGTAATCATGAAGCAGAGCGCTGCGGTTGACAGCGTACAGCGGACAGCAGCTTTCGCTCGGTAATTGAGACATCGTTGTCGGCACGCCTTAATGGGATGATTTTACCTGATTGGGGTGAAATAGGATGAGAGCGCGTAAGGATGTGATGATGGCAAGTTCGATTAAGGCGCACTGTGGTTTCGCTTCGAAGGTATCTTCGAAGAAGTCTTCATTGGGAAGGCTGCTTAAATACTGTATTTAAGTGTAATGCTTATCAGCAGGTAGAAAGAAGAAATGAAAAAAGCTATGTGTAAGATAAAATTTGAATCGTTGCTAAAAATTCTGATTGTGCCGTGTTTAAAACAGACCACACAGTAATGATTTCGAATGACAATAATGTAGAAATGATGCCATTGTACGTAAGTAAATGTAGGTTTGATTGAAATTTGTTTATTTAAAGCATTTATTTTGCATGCTGTTTTTTTAAAATAAATTTAAAATTTAATAAACATGGCGTGGTTTTTTTTCGTAATACTTCGATCCATTCAAAGATTATGCCAAGTATTTAATTATTGTGATTTATTCACAAGACTCACTATTCGTCATTTTGTGAAGCTGAGTGACTTGCAAATAAGGATACTTCAAACAGAACTAAAACTATTAACTTTCTATATATGAAAAAAAAATAGCATTCGATTGTCAAAATACAATAGCATTGGTAGACGTTCTTATAATCAAGTAGTAAAACTTAAGTTATGAACGCATTTACTTAATATAATTTTGAAAACGTGTTGTATGTAACATACGTTTGAAGTCCTGATGGTGAAATTAAACGTTTTGATGAATAGAAGCGTGAATTCTTGCAGATCCGAGAGAAATTGATTGTTTTTGACTTTGAATTGACTCAACCGATTTGTAATGAACTATCGAACAATTCATTACAAATCGCTTGAGTTGTTCACTCGAGTAATTTTATTCTTGCAGTTCTTAATCGTCATTTGTCTGAGTCTTCATACTATTTAACTTTTTACTTCAAATTAAATCATCGTTAAAATACCCATGGGATATGTTGTTGGATGTTGCGAAATGTCACCATGGATGTTTTGTTATTGTTTTTTTTTGTTTTTTGTTTATTATGTTAGAACGGACCAGGCCGTATTAGACTAATTATTACCATGTAGCCGGATAGTCAGACCGTGCTACGAGGGGACGGTCCGAATGGGATTTGAACCGGGTCCGGTCGTGTTTGGACCTAGCGCCGTTGCCAAATACACCAACGGGCCGCCTCAATTTTTTTATTGTTAGTAAAACAATATTTGCGATGTCATATTTAAGACATTATGAATATCTCTAAACTTGCTGTTGAATTGATAAATAAATTAATCCCTTTGACTGGGCATTACGTCCGAGACGGATCATGGATGCTTAAATGGTTGCTTAATCTCCAAAAAATAAGGAAAAGGAACAACAATATTTGTACCAGAGCATCAAGCATAGAAAAGGTTTGGCTATGGGTCTGTCCTATTCTGCAATCATATTCTCAAAACTGTGGTAATTAAAAAAAAAACAAAAAAAAATCTAATAAAATACTTATAACATAATTGGTAAACCAAATATTGAATCAAACCAAATTCTTCGCAAAGAAATGTGTGACTAATTACTTTTGGGTTCAAATTAACTCAATCAAATTAGGGAAAGTTATGTGACAATATGTGGAAATGTACAAAATATAATTTAGTTTATCGCTCAACTTCAATTTAAATCATTTTTTTTAATTCTTTTTTCAACCAAATATTTTAAAGTTATTGCCGTAGGGCTCTAACAATAATTTTAAGAAAAATATTTTCTACATCAATTCCAGGAAAAAAAACTATTCCTACTTTCCCGTACCGACCAGGGAGGCATATTTCAACGAAACGGCACGGAGGAAAAAAACATTACCAACGATCACGGCTTGAAATTGCAATTGCGATAAAAATCCCTTCGCGCCATAAATCACAGTTACTTTGCTGTTGGGCCGTCATGATCCAACCACGTGAATGTTGGTAAAAGAAAAAAAAAGAAAAAAAAAACACACACACACAGAGTCCAAAATATAGTCGGAAACGTAAGGATGGCAAAACGGACAGAATCGCGGTGAAGTTGTAACATTGCATGCTTTGAATTGTGCATTGTGCAGTTCGGTGCAACTGCGCGGTTGCCTGATGTTCCACGTGTTCACCACGGGTGTTCACGTTTGCACGTGAGAGAGGAAAAGAAACCCGTGAAGCTGGATACCTAAATGCAGTGGAAAGTGTCGAAAATGTGGAGGACATTTAATATTGCTATAGTAAGGCGAAAGAGCAAAAAAAACCGGTTCGGTAAGGATCTCTCGCTGCTATATTCCGTACAAAACCGTCCCATCCGATGCAAGCGCCAGCAGTTTGAATGGGTTGGAAAAATGTCCGTACTCGGGCACTAAGACCAGCAGAAACAGACACAATAGGTGAGTGGGATGCCATCAACGATGATTGATAGGGAAGCGGAAAATATTTAAATTTATATTTCACACCGTGCGCTGTGCATAATTTTGACTGTTTTTTTTTTCTCGTGTGGTTCAGTTTTGTGGTTGATCGCATTTTCCAACGGTACGATACGATGGTACCGCTGACCAACCACGGCTTAACGTGGCAGGTCATACCGGTGGGGTGGTTTTTTTTTTTTGGTTCACCAAGAGCAGAGGAAGTGATCCAATCTGTCCCTTTGGATACATCGCGAAGGATCGTTTTGTTACAGATGCGTCCGTTCGAATGGGGTATTTTAAGCTTCTTTTAGCTAAAGCAGCGTTGAATTAGGAGTCCAATCGATCCTCATGGAAAGGCTTACTGGAAACCAACGTGGTAGCAAGGTATAAATAGCCGGTTCGTTGGCAGGAAGGTAACTTTCTCCTGGCTGGACGTTTCGTTCTCAATTATGAACGGCGATGAGTATCGCGCACGGATACGTTAGCTTAGCTCCCGTTTTAAGCATCGGGTTTTCGGGCTGGACCAACTTTGGCTTAACCGTTGGGCGATGCCGGTACATGCAAAGGGCACGATGCATTTCATTTTGTGCACCGAGCACGGACCAGCGGTAAGAGCTCATTTCGAACGCGAACGCTGCAGGAGCAAACGATGCGGTTATGAGTGCAGTTATGAAAGCGACGGGCATGAAGGTTGCAACAGTGCACCGGACTGTAGACAGGGTGAACTTGGCTTGGCGCTCTAGTGCTGCGCTCATTGAATTATTCATTGCCGAAACGTTTTTGGCGGGATAGCTTTCGTCGGTAGCCTTTGTGGCGATAAGCAGGAGTGATGAGGACGGGCACGGGCGTGTGGTTGATTTTACAGCCGTAGTTTTAACGCTTTGTTGTCTTGCTAGTTACATCTCTGCCGAGGTGTATGTATGTTTTCTTGAGCTAGGGTACAGCATGCAGGCAGCTTTAATGATTAAGTGTACGTTAGTGTGATGGTGATAATGTGTTGAAATTTGATGCAAGTGTTATCCAATTTTCTGCGCTCATCCTCTGCTAAATAATACTGAATGTTTGGAGTCTTGGGAGCTTTTGAAGGTGATGAATAGAATGCCGTGAAACAAATTATAATATAATGGTGAAAATAGTGTCATAAAATTTAATTATTTAGTATGAGTTAGGTCTGAAGAAGTATACATTGAATATGTTTTTTTTTTATTAAATAAGTTTACTAGAACGCATAAAAGATTATGAAATTATTAAAATATACCCAACAAATAAGACCAACCGTACATATTATTCCTAGAACATCGCAACAAAAAGGCGCTTGCTCCAAAAAAAAAAACTCCCGGTCCAACTCACTAACGACCGTTCACTGATCCAGTTTTAACAACGAAGCTAATAAATGCCATTTATTAACCCACGGATAGATTACGATTGATGCGCTGTCATACAGGGCTTGTGCCTCACATTATGGCCTCCGGACAAGCTCAATATGAATATGAATTTAATACACGAGCATGTTTATGGTAAGCAGTCTCGCAACACAACGGAGATGTACATACGCTGTCCACACGCCCGGCGTGCCAGAATGATCGATCTCATCGAGCCTCGGCCCATCGTATCCATCATCCCATTTCCGGCGTGTGTGTGTGGAATGGTGAGAATGAATCGAATGAGTTGATGAAAAATTGTGGTCGCAGCGATCACGGGAAGAAATGTCCAATCGAACCAATGGCGAAACGTTCCTTTGGTACGGTACGGTGGATCCGATAGTCACACAGGATTGTTATGGTAATGTGAAGCGAATCCTTCCTCGCATCCTGCTTGCTGCTTGCTACGTCTTACAAAAGGCCGTCAAGGATTTGGTCGCCGGTCGTCGGTCTCGTCTCTGCTGGCAATGGAATGGTGCAGTAGGGCATTGATGGAATGCTGCTTTGCATTACTGTGAAAGCTGTGGCAACTATCGGGACGGGAGTGTTTCGCAGGAGCAGGGCGAGCAGCAGCTGCGGGGTAAAGGAATGGTTTGATCCACCTTAAGAAATCGAAGCAGTGGATGAAGGTGGATGTAAGGTTTTGGAATTCATCCGAAGATGATGCGGCCTTCCTTAGGTTTGCGGCAAAGCACACCAAAAGCTTTCCCTCGCTTCGACAGAACCGTGGCAGATGGATCTTCTGAGTAGCGAAATCATCAATCTCGGCTAATGCACGTACCCGGAGTCCCAACGTTCTTGGTTTCACTTCGGGAGGGTGATGTTTTTTTTTCTTCGTTAGCTTTCGTTCCATTAGGCCACTAAGGTAACGTGTACAGTTTTTCCCTTTCACTACCACGTGTGATTTATTTGCTGCTCACCTGCTTCAGCAAACGATGATTGCTCCAACCATCACCCCTTTTTTTTGGCGCTCTGTATTTTCTTTTTACTTTCGCTTTGCGGACCGATCCAAGGTAAAGAAATATCCGTAGTTTCGGCACACGGCTCGTCGGTTTCGTGGGTAATGTATCCGTTTGGAAGGGATTGGCATCCAAACACCATTCAATAGCGCCTTTCCGCCGTTTGCTCATCCCGGTGCTGGTGTCCATGGTCGTAGCAGGTGATTTTTCTCTCATTTCACTTCGATCCATCTTGGGTTCAATATTTGATTAGTTCATTGTTGCAGCGGCAACAACATACTTGGGAGCCCTGGGTGGATTCTTGTTTGCGTGTTTGCTTTGCCACCCCTTGCTTGGGCTTGGTTTTTTTTTTCTTGCACGTGGAGGTTTGAAAAGCGTGGCATATACTCCACCAGCAGAAGAGAGAGAGAGAAAGAGAGAAAAAAGAATACAACCATCCATGCCACCCGGCGACCCGAGGACTTTCGGCTGGTCGTTATGAAGGAAAATCTAATCAATCGTTCCATCTCTTCTTCGGTAACACAAAATGAAGGGATAGCACTGATGGATGCGTGTTAGGATTCCTTGGATAGAGAGAGAGAGAGACAGAGGACGATACAGAAAAAAATCACACACACGATCTTCGTAAGCATACATTTCATCAACTCCTTCCATCTAACCGTATCGACCAATTGAAAGGTCTCCATTAACTGTACACTAGCAAAAAAGAAAGAAAAAGAACTAACCCTCTGTATATGTTTACACACCTTTTTTTCTTTTTGTTGCAAATTTTGTGTTGTAAACAAGATGAAACCATTTGAGTGCAAGCTTTTCTTTATTTCTTCGATTTCGAACCGAGGAGCATATTGTGATTGATCGGGGAATCAAGTTTCAATGATGGAATGCAACTTTACGTTCATAGGAAAATTGCTTGTATAGACGCTTGATCATTTTTGCTACTGGCGGTGATCGTAGTTATGTTTGATTGGGTCATACGAAGTAATTTATGTCATTAGCGGAATTTGGAAAAAGTGGTGGATTTTGGTTGATATAATCCGGGGATTTGCAGAATTTTTATTAATAAAGATTTTTCTTGATTGTTGACAGTATTTGTTGGTTAGTTTGTTCGTTCAACAGATTACAGAAACTGTGGTATAAATTTAATGATACACAGAGAACTACTCTGGCTACGATCCTTGTATGACGTCTTCCACTCGGTTGTGGTGATGAACGAGCTTACAAAATGTAAACAGTGTTCAAATACAGTCTAGATAAAAAATCTGAGCTTATGGAAAGAATTCGTGTAAAATATACTAAGAAATGTCGCTATTTAGAAGAGGTCCATTCAAAATGGATCGCAGTAAGAATTACTGAAATAATTAAAAAAAAAATGTTAGAAAATGGATTCGTTTTTTATACAAAGTTTTTCCATATATAATGTAAAAATAGAAGCTTATTATTATTTGTTTCGAAAATAATCATAAAATCACAATAAATTACATGTAGGATGTACTAATCTTATTTGTAATGGTTTTCACATGACAAGAAGCAGGACAAGTTTTACTGTTTAAAGGCTGAGGCAGCCCGATGGTGTATTTAACAACGGCGAGAGTTCCTAGCACGACCGGACCGGTTCAAATCCCATTCGGACCTGACTAGCCGGGAAAACTAGTCTAGTACGGCCAAGGCAGTTTTAACATAAAAAAGCTGTTAAATGACTTTCAGAAAATGTACAGACCCACCACATGGTTTTAATTTTTACTTCATTAACAAATATCTGCTTTCTTAGTAAGTTATTTTATATCGTAAAATAAAAAAATGCAAATAATGCAAAATTTTGTTCACAAATTAAATTAATTTCAACTTTCATAGCTGTGGCATTGAAACAGTTGACTTTACTTACAGTTAGTTTCTTATATGATTCGGAAAACTTATTTTATTATTTTAATTTTTATTTTACTTAAATAAATTAGTTGTTAAAAATATTAAAAAGCTTCGATTTAGAAGTATTTGTTTTCCATGTTGAAATAGACGCTATTTTAAATCATAACAATGTTATCTTATGCTGTTAGAAACACATAGCATTAGCGTTGAATCCGATATATTCCATCCAGTTCCAAAAATAGCCATCCTCCATTAATGGAGACGCATGGTGCTTCACAGTTACAGCGTGTTCCAGAAACAACCAAACCCCGGCCCCATGTTATGCGAACCGAAGCTGCGCTCCAATTTCAAACGCAGCACGGTACGAAAATTGAAACCTGCATTTGGCTCTAAATAGCTGCCCGATTAATCTGTGCAGCGAGCAAAGAGCAAAATGCGCGGAGGTTACGGACAAGTTCATCGCCGGCGTATAATTGTATTGCGGATGATTTAATAACTCCTCCGGTCGATCGGGCGGCCAGTAAGCCGTGTTGCTGCTGCTGGCACGTTTTGCGTCCGTTTGGAAGTGTGGGTGTTCGAATATTAGCCACCGTATGCATTCGGTGCTTGCAGTCGGATGCAACCGGATGCCTGGTCACGGTCGAAGGAATGTAGCAAAGCGTATAATTGATTTTCGCATTAATTCATCGAAGTTGATATCGAAAGCGGGAATCGTAGCCGTTGCTGAGTCAGCATCTGATTTGAGGTTTTCGGTGGGCAATCATTGAAAGTGTGCCTGTGGTGCGCGAACGTATCGTAAGGGGTTCGGTGCGTTTTTGGCACCCCGCAACAGCAAGGATAGTACATATTTTCTATCATTATTCTTCACACCTTGACCACAGGAACAGGCGTTTTTCAAATCGTCGTAAACGTAACGCCTCACACAATAAAGGGCAGTGCGGAGGGCAGTCGCTCAGCTCTCAAGGGAATGATTGCTCGTACGGAATTATCACGGCCAGGATCAGGTGATGCCATCAGGACCCATCTGTTGGTCGGGGTTTTTGAGTGATGGCGTCATAAATATTTATGATCATTAGTCGACTGGGAGTCATAACGAGTTTATCCGTAAAATGTTGCCATATGATGAGCTGGTGAGGTGTCCACCTCTGCGGTGCATGCGGCCAATGCATCCAAGCGTGCACACGCTGGGCCATTTGCTGGGCTGCCTAATCTCGCAATTGATACCCGATTTCGGGCGTGCTCGGGTTGGATTGTGTGAAGCGTCCATTCCGGGCGTCCAGCTAAATTGTCATCGCACTCAATTAGGCGTAGAATAAAGTCGCGATGCATGATGAATGACGCACAGGTGCCGAAGGTCACGGAGGTCGGTCGACGGAACGGATATGTTATGTTGATTGGTGCCGGTGTCGGTTTTAAAACCGTCCGCACGTCAACGACGTCCGTTGCCTGAGTCCGGTTAGGAAAGTTGATGAAATAAGAGATACAACAACGAAAAAAATAAAACATTGTGTGCGAGAAGCACGTTAGCACACATTATGTTAATGATTGATGAACCCATCGGAAAGCTGTCCGTCCGGCGCTGTTTGGGTGAGTTCGCTGTTAGTAGGCGCACGTTGGTGCGGGGTTAGGGGTGACGGTGAAACAAATTGGTTGAACATAGTCGATGCACATTGCGGACCTAGTGAGCATTGGCAATATTGCTGCTATCGCAAATTGAGATTGATCGTCAAAAAATGGTTAAATATGATTAGCTATTTATCACCGGGTGAGGCACGGTTCGTCGATGGGAAAGCTATCAATAACTAACATACCATTTATAATAAATGTGCTTCTATGTGCTGGATCACGCATTGATTCATGGATGGATTAAAAGATGATTATTAAATTGGATTCGTCGGAATAAAAATCCACAAATATGGATAAAAGTGAAGTGAAAGTATTAATACGCACCGCATTCTATGTTATGCATTAAAATATTTTATTCGTAAGGACACAAGCGCATCATATGAAAATGCTAGCTCTTTCTGAAAATGCTGTAATAACAATCACTCATTTACGGTCACCGGTGACAGTGCGGAAATGAAGCTTTAAGCAAATAATTCACAAACACCTGGCAAGGGTATAGCTTGGAGGATTTATTCCATTCTCACTACGCGGTCAGTGTGCCGGTGCGGAAAACCTTTTTATCTATAGCCGGTAGAAACGTTCGCGAAGGTGTATGCTGTTCACAATATGCTTTTCCATAATTCATGCTTTCCAGCCGAAAGATTCTTTTCCACGTTTGCACCTGGCACTCCGAGGGGAAGCCGTATTTTCCGAGCCGAGAACGAAGGTAACGAAGTAATATTTCACATCGCTTGAAACGATCAGTTGACGCCTATTTTGATAATAAATGTGCAGAAAATATAACCAAAAACACAAAAAGCTAATTGAAGTATGCATCGGATTTCTTAAAATATTTATAAATCTTGTCGACAACTGGTCGTGATGCATGGGGGTAGAGAAAAAAGTGTACAAGTGGTCGTGCATTAGTAAACATAACACCCGCATGACGTAGAATAGATGAAATTGCTTTTGAATATCGTGCAAAACTTGTGGTGTGGTGGGAAAATCAAAAATGTATTATAATTTGTAATAATTTACACATTCGATGTAGAGAATCACGCTCACATATTGATCATGTCACCTTTTGTAAGTTCTTTTGCTGGTGACAAACTTCATCCATGCCGTTTGATGTGCTTACTTCGCTTCGAAAAAGATGAATTTTGGTTCCGTTCCGTTGCAGTGGGTCGCTTTAATGATCCTCAAGTTCAGCAGATGAAGTTTAAAGCTTCATCATTATGTTTTGATTAGTTAAAACAGAAGTAGCTATGCTTATTAAATAATATTTTTAATGCAAGTTTCGACATAATGAATTAAAGATATAAAACAAATAATTATGATAAGGTTAAAACATTAACTGGTGTGTGGTTTAATATTGATTTAAGTAATATTGTTTTAAATTCATTATTATTAACAGATTGTTTCACCACATTGTGCAGCTTAAAGATTGTGTTTGCTCACTGTACACCATTCAATTCCACCAATGAGACACTCCATACTGCGAAAGCACATGCGAAAGTGAATGTTTCTCTGCCCACCACAGCAAAAGCAGCCGAAAGGACAGAAAGTTAAACAAACAAATATACCCGAAATGCTGCCCGTTGACACGTGTCATCTGCAAAACCGACCGACCGAACTGAAGCCTGGTGAAGGTTACCGAAAATAATAATAAAGAAAAATAAAATAAAGCAATGCTGTTATTCCACCATGATCAAACCACAATCCACAGCAGCTGGACAGTCGGAGGGCTTTGCGCGTCGAGCCAAAAATAAAAATAATAAAACAAACTTTCATCTCACACACAACCACCACGATGATGGGCGTCGCTTGGCAGATGTTTAATGCAACAGAATGCCCGCTTCGAAGTTGCTGTTTGTTGCTGTAGTTGTGGGTTGTGGAGAATGGGTTTCAATTATGTGTCGGAGCGACCGATTCGCTGTGTGTGTGTGAGTTTATTGCGGAAGGTATCTCATTTTTGGAGCTTCACGTTGAAATTTAATCACTAGTAAACAAAGATATTTTGTGAGTACAAAGTGCGAACACACAATACCAGCATTTTCAGCCTCATATTGGTTTGAAGTATTTAGTCTCAAATTTACCTTACTGCAATTTGTCTGGTTCGATCGTTCGTTGTCCAAAGTTCGCATCGATTGCATAGCACAAACCGTTGAACTCAAGATTAATGGTTTGTGCGAAAGCTGCGCGACAGCTGCGAACGGGCGAAACGGCAAGCTTTGCGCAAATTTTCCATCGCTTACAAATTCGACATAGATTTTCACCAATTTGTAAATGTCTTGTTCCGACAGGGACTGTCTGTCGTGCCGTTATGCGGTTTCGTGCCCGGTATTACACCCAGCCGTGGCCTGTATGCGTGTTCGAGGTTTGGTCCTGCGGGTGACGCAACTTTTATTTTAGCATGGAATTCCAACCGATTCCACCGATTCCTGAGCTGATTTGGTGGCTGGAGACGCTGGTGACGCTGTAACGGTGGGCCAAGTGTGCACGTTTTGAATACTTTATGACTTCGATAATCCTAAAAAATTACTCTAATCCTCGATGCTTGACGAGAACTGATGGACCCCCATTGATTTTGTGCCGTTTCCTGTCGCCCTGTCACCGTTGCTGGAATATGCGCTGCGTGGGTGCGGGTGGTTTACATGATTTTTTGAAAAATGAATACACACAAGAATGGTGGAGGGTGGTAAGAGAGAGAGAGAGAGAGAGAGAGAGAGAGAGGGAGAGAGAGTGAGAAAAAAGAAAACAAAAACCCATTCTCCCACCGATGTGCCGATGTGCGATGATGCGTTCGCAACGCTTGAGACATAAATCCGTGAATAAACGAATAGTAGATCCATTGGAATTGGGCACCAAAGGAGTGGCATATACACGGGTAATCTCTTCGCTAAACAAAGCACCAGAAAACAGGACTGACGGCAGGCCGGGGCGATGCTTGCATTGAGGTGTACAAGACTAATCGTCTACGGGTTTGCGAATGTTTAGAGGAAAAGAGTGATTTTTTGGTTTGAATATATTCATGCATTTTGGCAAGTTGTGTAATTGTGATTGGAAAATTTTACTATAATCTATTGAATATTTTGAATATCACTACTAATTTTAGTTAGTTAGTTAATATTCTAGTTAATACTCTAACCACAGTTAATATTCTAACCACAAACAAGGTGATAACGAGTTCCATCTGTTTTACCTGAAAGTGGCTCTATGATGGCTTTATAAATTATTTATTCAATTAGATTTATATGCAGTGTAACATGAAATTATGACTGAAATTTTTTAAAAGATCTGAAATATTTGAACAAAACTATTCATATTTACTACTTTCATCAATAAAGTACTAGGAAAATAATTCCCAGTTTATTTTGCACCTTGTTTACGATTTTACGATTTGAGAAACGGTGGTGTTGATTTTAATCCTTCGAAAAGTAATGTTAATAAAATGATGGACTAATATTGAAACAGCTCTTATAATACTTTGGAATTAGCATTCTTTAGTGTAGGATAAACTTTTCCAGCTTGTTTTGTAAACCCTTTGTTTTCCTAATAATGTTTTTTTTTTCTGACAGTTAACATTTAACCTTTAGTTTTTCGCCTTAAAGCACGTTGCCGTTGCCTCAATCAACCTCTTTGTCTTAATTCCTTGAAATCATTCTTTGCATTTCAACGTTTTTGTTTTCGCTTTCTTCTCTTCCCTATTGTTGCCTTACAGACAAGCATTGAAGACAAGCATTCTGCTTCCCAGTTTCAATACTTTCCAGTTAAAAATTGATGATTTTTGCATTGACATTTTCTTCGCTACTACGCCGAAGGATGGAAAGGTATTTTCCCCAAGGTGACATTAACCCGAAACATTACTCGTTCGCACCCGGGTGCTTATTTTTTTTCTTTTAGCTTGTATTTTGAAGCTCACTTTTGCTAGACATTCCAACCGGCTCGAAAGGCCACTTTGCCTTCCTGCAACGAGCGTGGTATAGTGTTTTTGCGCGATGTTTCACAAAGGTTTCGGGTTCGGGTTTGAACCTGCAGTATGGAATGAAGACATCATTATTGATTCATTACAGTGTCGCCGATGGTAACAATAGCTTCACGGACGGTGACGCTTCAGCGTGCGATTTGGAGTATCTTGTTAGGGAGTTTGTGGTCGCGAATCAATAGAATACCGCAAAACCGATAAGCACGGTGGAATGGCACAGTGAGACTGAATTATTAAGCTTGGGTTTTGATAATAACAATACTTTATTTCGATTCAATGGAAGATACTTTTCTTGCGAAATTGTCACATTTAAAAATTGTATTCCGATGGAGTTAATAAGAAAGTAAAATAGTCGATCAACAGTAGTGATAATTTCCTATGCAATTGCATGGCTAGTCAAGAACTTCTCATCACAAAAATGATCTTATTCAGCTTCAGAAATGTTCCGCATGCGTAAGACTGGAACCCATTTGCCCATTGTTCGATCCGGTACACATCGAACAGACAACAAAAGCAAAAAGTAAACAACAACAACAAAAAATGAAAACCACTCCCGGACGAGATTGTACGGCGGCTTAGGCTTTAAACGACGTGCGATACGGTAGTTCGTTCACGACCATCGTTTAATGGATTAACAGGCCCTTTGAAAGTGTCGTTACGTTTTATGTTTACGACACGGCGTATCATCAGTGCCGGCGCTTTACGATTGTGGCCCAGCGTTTCTGCAAGTGTAACAACAGCAACAGCAGCAGCAGAAAGCCGTTGCGATTCGGGTGTCGTGAAAATGTGTTCCCTTCACGGACGGACGGTGTCGCGAAGTTGGTGCTGCATCGCGTGGTTCTGATTTTGCTGACTTTAACGATTGATCGGTTTGATGAGGTGGAATGGTAACGCTGCAAACAGTGGAGGCAGGCGGGAAAGGCACTGAAGGCTGAAGTTTCCCATCAGCCGTTGGCCACCTCCAAAGCCTCGTCAGTAAGCGAGCTGAGTGTGAACAGTGGGCGAAGTAATCTGTAAAATGTTCGCGATTCGCGCTGATGGTAGTGGCGTTGGCATATTTTTTTCCCCCTTCCATCTACTTAGTCCTAGCGCCCAGCGCAGTCTGTTTGTGTGTGTGTGAAAGTGTGGGGTCCATTAAGATTATTTAAACATTTTGCTTCGTGCTTTGTCATTAGCATGTTTATAACGTGCTGTAATGGTCTTATTCCACCCCGGGTTCGCAGGATGGACAAAACCGTTCCGTTCGATATTATTGCCCGTTTCCTTGGTATTACGTCCGGCTTGGCTGCGGTAGCTTAAAAATCTGTGAAACCACCCGTTTCAAGGGTTGGCGAAGAGGAAAAAATCACACACACACACTAAGGAATACGATGATTTTTGCGCCTTTCATTTCGAAACAGCACGCCGCCTTGACATGGTGGGTGAATTACGGAGAACACGGTTGAAGCATACGGGATTGGAGCCCAAAAAACCAATTTGCTGACGCTTGGAAAAAAATGCAGGAACAAAAGCAGAACAAAAAAAGTACACCCGAAATATACACCAAACTGTTGTTGTGCGAGTGCCCTCTAAACGATTCGGCACGGCAACGCGTTTGTTGGAAGCAGAAATCTGTCAATATAAAAATTAAATCTTATGGTTATTTGCTTTCGATAAGGATTCATGGAAGGGAATTTTTGTGTACACCGCCACGCTATATACGGGTTGGGCGCTATTTGCTGTACCGCAATCGGCCGTCTACCGACCGAGTGCAGTACACATTATGGAGTAATGGTGGCAGAGGATGAAAATGTATAATAACAAAACAAAAAAAAAAGACCCACCACTGCACACTCGTCGTAGGGGAAACAATGCAAAAATGCGAACACAAAGCGAAAGAAACCATTGCAAAGCATAAGATTTTATTCGCTGCTGCTGCTGCTAAGTATTTTATAATGAAAATTTATGATGATAGCCGTGGTAAATTTATTGATATCGATAAGCGTGCTAGCACTGGTTTGAGAAAGTGTGTGTGTGGGGGTCTGTTTTTTGTTGTTGTTGCTGTGCATCTTGCCAACATTTTTCACCGCTTTGGGGCTGCTCTTTGGTGGAATAGAATACAAAGCCATCGGATGCATCTGTGCTGCTGGTTCATGATGGGGAACTTATGAGCGAGTGGCAGTTGCTCTGGGGGTTATTAGATACAATTGCAGCATTGTCTTTGGATGCAGGACAGGGCTGTCCATAAAAAAACGGAAAAAAGGTTGGCTTAGAAACTGTGGGTAACCTAGCAATTTGTGGAATTTTACTTTAGCCCGAATGAGATTGTAAAACTGTTTGTAAAACTTTTGTGACCTTATGGTTTCAGAGTTGTGCAAAGGTCCTTCTTCTCTTTATTGATAATAAAACTGTTGATGGTCTATTTGTGTCTGTCTGTACAACTCCAATGGACGGCTATTTGTGAGATATTGAATTTGAACATCTCAACGTACCTCAATGTAAAAGATCATCATGTTGTTTGAACATTCACAGAGAAAGAATTATTTGCATCGATTTTAAAATGGCTATAAATTGTTCATATTGAACTGACATTTCAATACAAATACTAATAAAAAGTCATCTAATAACTTAATAATCACGCGACTTTGCCACACACTCTGAGGCTTCATAATGCAGCAATCTAGACTCACTATTATTGCGAAGTGGTAGGTTAGACGTGGGATGGACGTATTCAGTGTATGGTGCCTTTGAAATCCGATGTGTCAATTCACCATGTTATGTCCTACTCGAGATGCAACTCTTATATCTTATTAGACATCAACATGTACAATCGCTTACTGTAAGGTGCCTAGAGATTTACGGATCCTTATTGACAAGAACCTTAGCTTTAGATACCTGAGATTACAAATCTAATTAATCGCGGTAATCAATTAGTAGGCAATATATTGCAAACTACAAACGAAATTCGCGTCCCAAAATCACTTTTATGTTTATTAGGCCAATCAGACTTAGAGTACTCAGGTAATGTTTGATGCCATTTAGCCCAATTTTTTGAGCACCAGTGCTTCGGAGCAATTCAGATTATCAGATTCCTCTCCTTAAAACCCAACGACTTACGCCTCAATTTCTCCACACAATGTCTAATTTTGAGACTCGAACTAGTACGTCATACCAAAGCTCAGTATCCTAACTGGTTTGAAGGTCAACGGATCAGTGACATGACTACTTATGATCAGTCAGATCCGTTAAATGAAACGGTTTTGGTGAGCTTCTACGTATGTATCGATCATTGCTCTGCTCAACTCATTAGTTCTTTTATATATATTTAAGACAACAGGACGATATTAGCTAAGTTTTTTGCATTTAGACACATGTATGTCTTATAAAATAAACGAAAGAATAATAGTAAAAAAGTTTATTTGCGATGTCCTACCCTGTTTGTTCACTATTTCTATCATCAATCAGTGTAATAAAAATACAGCAAATTATGTGTCTTTTGCTCATGACATGTATAACAAATTCACAACACTTACCTTTTTACCAATAGGATATTGCAAGTATCTGTTGTACTTCACACCTTCTCCGTGCTCACTGCTAGAACAATTTCACAACCCACACAACGTGCAATCGTGCGGAAAAGCGGTGCGATTTACAAAACATTAAACCAAGTGTTCGTAAGATCGTGTATTTATTTTCATCGCATGTGTAATGGCGATAGCATCGTTCGAGAACTGCTGATTGCCTCAATCGACCATGTTTAAACTAGTTGGATACAATGGTACAAAACATGCAATTTCGTTTTGCAGCAGGAACATTGCAAGTCGAAGGTTTGTGTCTCCGATTGCAGTTGCACATTTCGGTTTCTATTGATCTTTCGAAGGAGGTTGGGTGATGGAAGTGAGTGGGTGGTCGGAGTGTGATTAGGGAACGGATTCGAATTAACAGTGTTGCTAATATGTAAGCACTTGTGCGCTGTTATCTGATCCACTCCAGGACATTGGGGTTGTCTAGTGGAGTGCCAGGAGTGTAAATGCGATTCAATGCGACACTTTCCATCGATCGAAGACGAGTTGCCGGGCGTTGTTGGGGACGGTGGGGTGCATTACATCTTTTTTAGCCCCCCCTTTATTGCACTGTTTGTTTGCAAGGCGGATTTTGTGATTTAGCGAATAGGATTTGTGTGAGCTTTGGTGGTACTTTTCTGCACAATTTCATCACGGGTAAAAGTTTTCGCCCTTTGGCCCAAAATAAAGTGCCGTGCGCTCATCTATCGGTCGGATGGGGTAATCCTCGCTTTCAGCTGCAGCTAGCGAGTGGCCCCTGTGGCAACAATGGGAGATTCGTTCGTGCATGAACCACCACCATAGCGTTTTAAGGTATTCGAGGTGTGTGTGCACTTTAGTGCTGGTGATCTTTTTGGATCTAGGGGCTGAGCGTGGTGCTAGCGGTGAGATAAAAACTTTATCTTTTACAGCAAATTTGTACGGATTTTGTGTGCTGGTGTGTGTATTGGAAAAGAGGTCGCTAGAAGCGTGAAACAACAACACCACTAAGATACACCTTGGCATGAGATGGCAAAACAAAGGGATCGTTTAAGATTGCAATGATTTTAGCAGCGCTTTTCCGTGCACGGGCTCGGATCGGTATGCAATCGTTCAGCAGCATTCGGGCAATGGGTACCCGGCCCGACCCGGTACACATTTGCATTTAGGTAGCTGCTGCTGTCGGGGTGAAGTTGTTCCGCACGTCCTCGATCGTTATCCTTTTTCTTTTCCTTTTTCGAACGAACACTTTTCGCCTACCAAGCGAACACTGTCAAAGACACTGACCTCCGTAAGGGCAACGGTGAGTAATAAAAGTAAAATTTTATTTCGTACAACTGCTCGAGCAAAAACGGTGGTCTCCCTTCGATATGGCAGCGTGGTCTGAAGGTGTGATCGACGTCGTAGAGTTCCGTGAGGTAGTGTTGCAGATTTGGACTGAGCCGGCGTTTGAAGAGGTTTGGCGAGTGGCGATGGCGAAAGCAAACTGCCAAACTAATCCCCATGCCCGTCGCCGCATTCCTTCTGATGCAGACGTTCCATAGAAGAGGAAAGAAAAAAGGATTCCCTCTCACCCACCCGGCGGCATGTTTATATGGGTGTGCAAGAAGTAATAATAGTTTTTGGTAAAAGTTTTCCACCTCACCCCAAACAAGAAGCAAAAAAAAAGAGTCTCCATCCTCCAGCAGGTTTGGTTTCGGATTCCGTTGCAACTTGCACGAGTTATCCCTTTGACTTTTGTGCCAGCGAACGTGGAACGGCGGACACAAACACGTAGAAGAAATGCGTCCAGGCCCGGTGGCTATTTGGATTGTTTCGGTGTGGTTTTCGTGTGGCCGGACGGGCAGATTTTCTTCGGGCGAAAAACAAAACTTTCCACAAATCCCTGCCATTCGGTATGGTTTTGGGGAAGCAGCAAAAAATAAATAAATATATATATCACGTGTGGGATGATTGTGTGTGTGTGTGTGATGCTATCATACTGCAACAACAGCAACAACGGCATATACACACACTTACACACATAATGAAGAGAAAGTTTTTGGTCCAGCTAACGATGAAATGTCCGTTTGGGAAAGTCGTATTGACACTTTTGCTGACTTTAGCGTAATGAAAGTGTTTGGAAGCTGCTGCTGGTGTGGGACATAATTGGGCGTAAATGTTCGTCGCAAGGCAAACCAAGGCGGAGAGGAATGGTACAATAGTACGTAAGAGAGTTGATTGATTGTATATTATACAAAGCGAAGTTGAATGTCGAGTTGTTCCATTTGATGAGTTATTTGGATGGAATCATTTCAGATGCTTGAAAGGATACAGTTTATTATATTGAAATTATATATCCTTCTGTATTCTATCGTAACATTTCTTAAATGTTGTGTATTTTATAATTTTTTATTATTCACTCTTTGTTTTACTCTTTAATAAGGCTCAAAGGTTTATTAAAGTTACTCAAGTTACTTAACGATAATTAAATGAAGAAGTAGCTGAGATAATAATGCTTATTTCATAAAAAAATAAACACCTTCAAGAGCACTTTGAGAAAATGTAGTTAAAAACAAAAAAAAAGACAATTCAATAGGTCTTTTCAAATATTATATTTGGTTTAACTTATGATTATAAATAGTCACTTTGTTCACGCACTCCAGTTCAAACGATTATTAGATCTTTAATAAATTTTAAAGGAAGTTTTGAACGTTAGAGCATTGTACATACGTGTTATTATAGAATGTATAGCCAATGCATACATTCCTTGCGATGTGGCTTTATTATTTGACACTATATTTAACTAAATTTGTTATCAAATAAATCTGACACAACAAAAAAGAGTGCAATTATAATGAAAATTGCTTTACAAGAACATGGTGATTGGATATTCCACTTAATCTCGCATTTAAAATCTGTAGCCAAAAAATCAGCCTTTAATCATTTAACAACACAGCTTTCCCGCAACAAATTTGCTACAGAAGAACAAAACCAAAATGAGCCGCAACGCAACAGTTAACGCAGTGTTAAGCTTCAACTACCTAATTTACCGTTCATGTTGCTGTTTAAATAATTTAAATTCCTTCAAGCTGTTCCAAGATGGAGCGTATTAGAGGAGGAACCGGGAAAAACAACACAACAAAACATCTGCCCAAAGCGATAGAATGAAATGATAAAGGACGACGAAAGGAAGCGCAAAAGCATCAGCTCGCATCGTTCGTACTGAATAAATGGGCTCAATTTGTTGTTAGAAATCGTCACTGTTAGCTACATGCATTCGAAACGAACCAGAAAAAAAACAGGACAGACAATAACAAAAATCACTTCGCACTAACTTTTTGGCGTGATTTCCACGTTCGCATTAAGCTTATCAACTGGTTGGGAAGTCGGTCCGTGCGGCCAGGGATGGGCTGATGAGTTCGCAGTGGTGGTAAATAATCTTATTTTCACAGAGAAGCCTCCTTCTTTTATTTCTTTTTGTTCTCCTTCCACACGCCCTACATATTACTCGACAATCGGTCCCAGGATTGTAGCATCTTGGCTCACCGGAACTCACCTCTTCCACCGGTGCTGCCCCACGGAACGGCATATAATCTTTTAAAGTTCAATTTGAATAAATATCGCGGCCATAAAATATGCAAATTATATTTTCAAGATTTTACAATTTAAATTTTCCCGCGAGTGCGGTTGTCCTCTCGATCGTCCGCGACGATTCGTTGTCTGCGAGTGGGTCGAAGTTCGGCTTTTTTTCTCTCTTCTCTGTTGTTCGATTTTTACTCCTGCAGCGTGTGCGTGGCAACAACGAGGGCAGGGAATCTGGTTAGGTAAGAAATCGATAGGAAAAATCAAGCCGTACCGTTTATTGCTGGGCACTGGGGGGGAGTGACCTACAGAAGGAGGGGTGGAAGGGGTGCAATAGGTAACGGGATTCCTTCCTGGTTTCGATTTTGGTGTAGGAAAATGTGAACCATTTCTCGGCAATGTTCCCGCGACTGGCCGGGCCAGGGTGAGTGTAAAGACGATTGCATACACCACAGGCGCTTGACTCGGAAGCTCGGAGTCAAGCGGATCGGTAACAAAGCGAAATTTTATTTGCTCCAAATGAGAATCACTTTAGTCTCAATCGGAACCTGAGTGGAATATGAAAGTAGCAGTGACAGCATCGAAATCGGGACGGCCACACGGTAGCGAATGGCCAGCGTAAGCGTATTTCCCGAATTGTTGGGAAGTTGGGAGAGTGCCCAGGAAAAGTCTCACCGTGATTGGAAGCTGTGGAAGCGGTGTGGCAGTGTCTGAGAGGTCGCTGATATGGTGAAGATTTCCACTACGAGATGAAAGCGAACTGGGTACCAGGTCGGAGGTCTGCCGTTGAAGTTGTCGTTCGGTTGTACGCTGTGGACATCGATTGCTCGAGAGCACTCGTCCGGTTGTCGATGCCAGCGGCACGGGCGTAAGCGGCGAAGTGATTCAAATGCAATAACAAGCACCGTTTGTCCGGTTTTCGAAGGCAACCGTCCGAATGCTTCGATCGGCGCAAAACATTTTCGGTCACGATAAGTTTGCCACCGTTCTTTGCTATATTCCCTCCACACGCTATACTCGGCTAGAAAGATAGTGTGTGGGAATGCTAGAGAATTTCGGTATGAAATAGTGCGATTTTTATTTCGTTTTCCACCAAGGTTCGATCGACAACCCTCACCCGGCCAGGGGTCGGGGCAGTGCTAAATCGATTTGCACAAATTAGAACTGGAGGTCGCTGTCGGTGTCTGGGGTCTGTATATCTTGCAGACACGGCTGGGAACCAACATTCGGTCCCGTTCGGCACGTTTTCGATGCCCGTTAAGCATGGTAATTTATTTGAAGTCATCGAGGATCCCCCGGACCACGGCTCTTGTCTCTTTCCGCTGTGGTGATGGTGAGACTGCATACCATGGCTGGATGGAGGAGAGTGTTGCTGTAGTTGGGACAAAACAGACAGACGGAGGACGTGATTTTACAATAGATATTTTGTTTTTATTAGTGTTAAGAGAGCTGGTGCAGAATTATCAGTTGCAAAGGAAGCGTTTGTTGTTGCCAACTGTTGTTCCCTTTTAAGTGTTTATTTGAACAAAGCATATTTGAGATAGCTAACTGGTCACAGGTAGATATAGTAGGATTTTTTTTAATCGCTTAAGTTGTATGAAATGTAATCTTTTAAAATTTGAAATATGACAAGTTGTGTTCCTGTAACCGTTGCATTGAACACTCAAGGATATAATTATTTGAAAATTTAATTTTTATTTGCTAGTAAAAAATATAAACTGAATAAAGTTATGTTCGAAATAGAAAAAAATGTACTAGTGGTTGCATACATTCGGGCAATTTTTACGAGCTAACAGGCGAAAAAAACAATTAGTTCTATATGACATTGATAGGTAATAAGTAGCAGCAATCATAACGTGATATATTGAATCTAAGCGGGATTCATGTGTAAATTATTGAATAATTTCTTTGAGGTTAATTAAATTTAACTCATAGCATTACAATACAGGAGGATAGCATATAACACATAAAAAAAGATGGAAAAGGATAAAATAAAAAAATTGGTATTGGTAGTAGATTTAAAAAAGTTAATAATTAAAAAAGTTAATAAAAAAAAATAAATAAATAAAATGTATTTAAAACATTTTTAATAAAGAATATAGAGAATGTAAAGAACAACTCTCTCTCAAAAATTTAAGAAAGTTATATAACCATATCAAGTTAAATTTTATATTCACCTTTGCTTTATTCAATTAATAAAATAAGTATTGTAATAAAGTGCAACATAATGAGATATAGCATTAGCTGGTTATATAGTAGCAGCTCATTTGCAGCCATGTATGCCTGTTCAACAGCTCTCAAACGCGTGTTCAAATGCCGCACATTCTGTTTCGATATATTGATTCAACCAGATGCTGAATTTCAGTCTAATTTGCGGTATCGAGCCGTGCGCTTAGTGTTTTTTTAACTTTCCACGCCATTTTCATACCTGGTCGATGAGAGGCTGGTACAGGCCATAAGCAGCGTATGCAGCGCACCGAACGTTCGCTCACAAGTATCATTTATTGTGAATTCACGCACAGCATTCGACGATAAATTATTCACACCCTCGCGCGCTGCTCGAACCACGCGCTGCTTCGCCGCTAGCCACTTGCCATTCGTTTTAGACTCGGCGAAAATACACCGTCATTTGTGTGTCGCGATGTAAAGCGCGGCCGACATCCGTTTGGCTAACTTAGAGGAGCAGCGAATGTTCCCAGCACGCAGGAAGCGTTAGCGGACGGGCAGCGGATGGCTGGGCGATCCTTCCCCAGCTGGAACAGCGAGGTGAGTCGTTAGCAGCACGGCCACCAGAGAACCGTGCTCGGTGCTGCTCCAGAGTGCCCATTTCACAGTCACGGTGCCTGGGGAATGCTAATGCGTACGGCATGGAAATTGATGCCTTCAGTCGAGCAATCGGCACGGTGCAGTGGGTAGTGACGCCAGTCCGGGCGGCCTATGTTACATCTCTCCCCGAAAAAGTGGCCCGAAAGAAAAATAAAATCACTGCCCACACCCTGGCCACCCCGGGACACCCGGGACGCTTATCTGAAGTGACAGAAGCGACCGAGCGTGGAGACGCAACTCCATAAATATTATTATTTCTCTCTTAATTTGACAGCGTTTACGTTCCCGCCCAGCCATTGATTTATGTGACGGGCTGAAGAGTTTTCGGTGCGTGCGAGCCGTCGGAAAAGCGATCGTGGCCGTCTTTACACACTGTTAGCAGCTGCGCCTGTAGGTGGCTGCAGTGGTTTTATGTGACAATCCTGCCCGCGTAAAATGTTATCATTCGTTATATTCCGGTGGAGCTTCCGGATTTCGTTTTTGCAAGGCGCTTGGAGTATTAAATGGTGTTTAGAATGTTTGGTTGTTGTTTTTTTTTCGATTGGAATTATGTTTTTAAAGCAAAATGTTGGACAAAAGTTACGTTGGGAATATATATTCAACACATGAGATTGAAAACGTAGCTTATGATATTTATTTATTTATATGTTACAATGACGCTTATTTCGGCACCATTTGTTAACCTTGTTTGGGATGAGGTTCATAATGTTCTCAAGACATTTTTTACTTATAGTTAACCTTATCCCGGATGGCTTAAGTAGTTGTTTTAGCTGTTGAAGCTATTATTGTTTCTGTGATATTTTGTCTATATTGATACTATTGCTAAGTGTTGGTGACCATATCACCAACAGAGACAGATCTTGTCGCAAACAAGAAGAACAACAAATCCTTTAAAGTGTGCCTGCCTTTTACGGTTCTGGTGCTGTCCTCGGAAGCGAATATTTCCTCATCTGCTAACAATTGGGACAAAATGTGACATTAAATGACAAAGACAACATAAAAGATAACAAAGGATGGAGGAGTCGACAATATCTCTAATCGATGTATCTGGCCGTCTGTCGACGCTTTCGACTGAGATCGCCTATGATATATGCTACTAGTTTAGAACTCCACTAGCGACTAAACATATTTTAAACGTCTAAATGTTATGTTGAACGAGAAATTGGAAAGTACAAACAAACATGGAAATATCGCTTTTTAATGAAGCTGGCCAGGGCAGAATAAACGGTCGATGAATGGATCGTAATTATGTGCATTTCGCATCAGCAGTTGAAACGATGCTCATTGAATTTGCCGTAGACGAGCTGGATTCGGTTCTTGTTCTCGAACGTTTCGCAGCGTCGTGTCTGGCGGCATGGTGGGTGCTGTCTATAGCTTAAAGTGGATAAATAATTGTTCAATGATATTTCGCTTGTAGATTTAAACGCGCTGCGTGTATTCGTGACGCCTGGGAGGAGTATGTAAAGCATTGCTTGCGTGTGGTTGTGTATTTAAGCCGGGAATGAATTATCTAACACATTAATCTGGCAAAGCGTTCTAGTGATGCTGACGGAATTACATCATTCACCATACAAACACCTCTACAAACGGACAGCTCGGTAAATTGATCTTTTTCATGTCCATTTCAATGCAGTTCTGCGAACGAGTGGGACGAATTTTTCCTACCCTTTTCCACTATCGGGCAACATTGTAGCACACTTATCTCACAGAATTCACCTTCCCCACCCTCTAGTAAGGTTTGATGATTAGCGGAAAATGAACGGTAACCCACATTTCGTGCGCGACAAAATTACGTCGCTGCGTTCGCTGAAGGTCAGCGTACATTTATGACTTCATTTCCGGTGCAGTGCGTCAACAGTGCACAACCGCGTGGTGGACTACAGATTAAAGCTACAAACTTGACGAAACTGGATGGTGGTGCAGAATAGACAGTGACATAAAACAAAAAAGCCCCATCGTGCAACACTTCCACCTTTCCCCTTTTTTAGGGGTGAACCGTGTCACAATGTAGTTTGCCGGTGTGCTGGCACAATTTTGTGCTAACAAAAGCGTTTGTGTGGATTTTATTTTTGTTTTATTTTTCTTGCAACTGTTCACAAACCTTCACACAGCGCAATGTTTCTTTTTTGTTGCTGGCTAGTATTGTCGTTCAGCTGTCGTATTGGCCATTTTGAGCGTTTAGTTCCGTTTGCGCTCGTCCCGGCGGATCAGGGCGCATACCTTTCGGTGTGTTCTTTAGAAGGGATTTGTTTTGCAGTTTGTTTCCCTTTCGGTAGTGACGCTTTTTGGGAAGCGTGTCACACTAAGAGGTGGATTAGCCCGACTGCCAGGTCTGTTGGATGACGTTGCGAACGTTGGGACGCTGTGGTGAACGAAGCAGCAGGATGCGTGCGAAGGGGAGATGTGCATTCATTAACATTCTACTTTTCTCAAATGCTGGCTTAGTTCGGGGACGGCACAAGAATCTTCCCAACCGAAATCCTCGGCCGGTCCGGGTGGAATTTGGAAAACGAATTGTTAACCGGCCGGTCTAGAATGAGAGCTTAAACGAAATTTTGTCTTGGTTGTCACAGAAAAGTGGCCAAAAGGCTTGCAAATCCTTTTGGAGGCACTCCGGGAAGCGGTCGTTGAAGAGCTGTGTTCTTTTTTCTCTTCGTTTCAACATAAACATCTTTGCTTCTTTGGGACCGGAATCAAAACCAGAGCGTTTCGTTGTCGGTTTCGTTCCGACCGTTGAATTTTGTTCCGCACTCCGTAATGATGTTCCGCAGTGGCTGTATAGGAGAAGGGCTTGTTTTTTTGCCCGTACGCTTCAAAGTTCGTCCCAGGATGCACCATCGGCGTGTTGGTCCTTCCGAAAAGAATTCGGTTTTTTTCGTTGTTGCACCCGGAGCATGCATCGCTTATGGTCATTTTAACAACGGACAGCGAAGATTGGTTCGCCTGGGCAGGATACGTCTGTTTTATGTCAAAGCGTAGGCAACCGTCGTCCCGTTGGGCTGTCAACTTCCGAAAACGGTGTAATTGGCTGGCTTGAACAGTATCCTTTTCTCTCTCTCTCTCTCTCTCTTTCTCTCTCTCTCTCTCTCTCTCTCTCTCTCTTTCTCTCTCTGGTTTGGTTTAATTTATTTCCATCCAACGGAAATGCAAGAGGAGGTCGAGGTTCGCTGGATCCATCTAGGGCCAGTTCCCGGTACCGTCTTTTAAGGTTACTCGCGCGTTCGCTGGTAAAGGCGACCGAAGATGAACTATTCCCTCACGATTTCGAGAATGCTGTGCAGCAAGCCAAACACAAAAAAAGGTAAGGAAGAATGCGCTCAGCATGATGGAAAATTGGGTCTAGGAAAGGAGAGAGAGAGAGAATAAGAACAAAAAAAAACACCGGCTGGCCACCCTCATCCGGTAGGTACGATCGTTTTCCACGCCCGCGTGAAGGAAGCGAAGTTTAGTAGAAATTTAATTAGTTTCCCTTCGGTCCGTTTCAGGCTGGTGGCACGGTTTTGGGCCCGACCGTTGTTTTGTCGCTAATGTGTGTGTGTGTGTGTGTGTGCGTGGGTTTGTACCATTTTCTTTGCATCTTTTGTGCCATTGTGTGCTGGCGTTCTTTTATTGTGCGCTTGTTTATCTCTGGTGCCCTTTTCTTTCTTCTTCTTGCACAAGTGGCAAAATCTTGAGGTGCCAGTTTTGTGTGTGTATGTGTTTTTTTTTACTTTTCTCTCCAGCCACCAGTAGCGGCACTTGCCAGTGTTTTTGCTTCTTGTTGCTAACAATGAAGGCAAATGAAACGCGCAAATGAAAGGACACAGTTTGCAGGCGGGCAAACATTGCAAACGAGAGAATGTCACCAGTGTGTTGCATCATCGTTGCATAAAATGAGATTTTTACGCTTTGCTGGGTTTTGGCGTGATTTTACTAGTGTTTTTATTTCTAGTTAGGCTGTATTATTAAAAGGGTAGTGCTGTTGCGTGTTTTCTTCTTCGTTTTTTTTCGTTTTGTGCTGATGATAAGAATCTTTTCGCTGGTCTGTTTCACTCGTGCCATCTTTGCTGAAACTACAATGTGGAAGGGTTTTTTTTTGCTCTCTCCCCCGAATGCCCAAACCAGACGTCCAAAAAGATCCAGTTCGAGTGCTTAGTGTGATGGCTTGTGCTTGCGCCTTTTTTTTGTTTTGTTGCAATCTTTTGAGCGCATTTTTTTGCTGTAAAAGTCAGCTTTCAAAACGAGCTCATGTTATGGTGGAGAGCATCACGGTAAGGAAAAAAAAGGAAACATCACAGAAACAAAACATCCTTCGGCTTTTAATTGACTTCTGAACTGGAGTTTGACGAAGTGGAACAAATTGTCCTTCTTTTTGACGTTGGCAGCAGCCCAAAAAGCATGTGGATGACTGTTGCCTTTACGGGTTCGCGACCTATGGTACGGCTTGGGTAGAGCGACAAGCGACCGGGAATGCGGGATAATGAATGTCGAGGATTGGAGATTCTACGTGGCGTTGTAATTTGCATTGTAATTTGTTTCTCGCTACCATTCACGACAATTACACTACCTCAAGACATGTCTTTCTATGTGTCATTTGGCAACCTGGTTTGCTCAGTGTAGTGCAGGTTTTTGCAGTGAAGCGGTCAAGCTCAACCATCTTTGAACTAAAGAACAGTTTGTAGCAGAAACTATTAATTGCAACAGATTCGTTAGTTATACAATTGTGAATAGAAATAATGATAGTAATTGTTAAAAAATACATGGTAATGAGAATAGAAGCTGTTTTTCAACTCAAGATAATGTAAAATTAATTACAAATATTAGAACCACCTAGAAAAGCATATAACATGAATTATGCGTCAGGATGCTAGTTGTAGCCTGAGAAAACTTAGAAGTTCGTATAGGCTGTTGCAGAAATCCCAGAGACCATTAATAATCGTAGTACTTATGAAATGGATAACTCAAGCCTGTCTACAATTTATGCAAATCTTTCAGTATCTTGAAAATGGATATTTAGATATACGGTCTAGATATAAGTGCATAAGAAAGTTGCCTAAGACAAAATAAGTGTTTATAGTTGTTGCTTTGGAAAGCGAATATTTGCAGTAGTATCCAATGGAATGAATTGCCAACCAAAAATTGAGGTTAAATGTGACGAATACACCAACCTTTATTTCGGAGATTGGAACTTTCAAGGTATCTGTAACTCTGTTATCTTGGCTCGAACGTATTTTGAGACAATAAATTTAAAATCATAATTGGGGACCCAATAGTGGTCACCATGAGAACCTCATCCTTATATCGACTAGAAAGACTAGGACTTGTCTTGTCTTTAAATATATTTAAATTGCTGTTTTGTATGTGACACCAGACATCTTGTAAGTCATCAAAAACTCTTGAAACTCTGATGAACTGATTATCATTTACTGCATGGGTTCGTTGCTAACACAATGAATGCATGAAAATGGATCTGTTAAACAATTCTAGGGCTGATCATGTTAGTACAAAGAACTTGATTCCATATCTATTAAAAGTCAAGGTTGTTCACTGTCGCCATTATAATAGGTATTCAGTATTATTCAGGTAATTATTTTGCCAAAAATACTTTAAATGTTTAACATATGTAGGCAAGCAAATTTTTCCAGTTGTTTTATAATTTATTTTTCTCAGCAAAATCATAATTCATTGCTTCAAAACATCAACTGCTCATTTGTATTCGGAATACCTTTTTGTGTTAAGATCTATCGTAGTTTGAATAAAATTAATGGAACAGAGCCGAAACAGAATCCCATGTTTGTTAATTTGTTATAATGCTTACAGGATCAGAAAAAAATATGGCAGTACCGTTCGTGTCATACGAACTGTAGTAAATGGAATCCCCGTTTCTGCGGCACTAAGTGTATGTTCAACAGTTCACAGACGAAATGCTCCAAAGACTTTCACGATAGCATCGCTGCAGATCACGAGTCATCAGCGCAAAGTTACGATAGCCTCCGTTGTACTGTTCGGCGAAGATGTAACCTCGGTAGCAGACGGACTGAAGCAGCACACAGGACCAGCTGCCCTGCACAAGATCCGGCTTGAACAGGAAGCTCTCGTCAGTGGGCCGTTCGGACACCAAGTACAGATAGTTATTGTCGCTCGCCCGCAGATACTCTCGGGTGTCACTGTTCTGGATGTAGTAATTATTGCCCGGGCCCACGATCATGTTCCACCGGTCGCGTTCGCCCGAGTTGGGATTCACCAGTGTGGCGTACCGTTGATTGCTGCGTCGGTCGTAGGAGTCCAGTGCGGCCAGCACTTGCCCGGTGGCGACCGACGTGATCTGATGGCAGACACGCCGCTGTTGCTCGTTCTCCACCGATCGGCACCGTTCAATAACGCAGCGCTGTGGACAGTAGACTGCAGTGCTGTACTGCGAGTAGCGAGGCACGCACCCATTCTGTGTGACGCATCCATCCGTGCGGCAACTGCGTCGCTCGTCCGCGTACATGGCGTTGGCTGGCCAGCTAATCGTTAAGGCACATATGGCGAAAATCGCGACAAACATGTTGGCAGTGTTGATGGTGAGTATGTGCATATGACACGTTTCGGTAACTGAGAAGACACCCGGTTCTGTACTACTGGCCACCGTCCAGCTGAGCACACTTTTATATAGATTCCATTCGATTGTGACACAACGTTCCGAGCACACACACGGAGATACACAGGCTGAGGTAAGGTGGATTCTCTATCAGCTCGCACAACGATGTAACGGCAAATGCCCATGAATGATCGAGTTGATGATCATTCGGTAAATAGATGACCGGCACTAGTCGCATCTCGCAAAACACACACGTGTTACGGGGTTGTCACGGATGAGAAGAGAGAGAGAGAGAGCCAGATCAGAAGCAAGCGATAGCGAACAAATGGCGAAAAGAGACAGCGAATGATATGAAGTGAAAGATAAGAGCAACTACTGAACTGGGCCGATGCATGATGCGGGAGAAATGGTTCCGGTGATATGCACATGGCCTTGCACACTAAAGTTGACGGTATCGATGCGTCGATCATTCAGTGAAACCGCTTCCAAGGCCGCTCGGTTAGCAGAGTTTATCGCTGGGACAGGTCGGCTGTGGAACTAACTGCCAGTTACAGGTTGTTCCTAATACGCCCGTGTTTGGTACGGTATCGATCAGCTTGTTTTGGGTTATCGGTTCCGTTTCAGAGGACACACATAGCAGCTGTTGCTTCAGGAGGTTTGTAATGTGCGCATCGGTAGAGACAGGCCAGCCGGGATAGTATAGGCCAAAAATGAAGGATTTACTTTCGCTCCAAGCCGGTTGGGTTCGATTGACGGCGTAGACTCGATCATTCGCTGCCACCATGAGGTACTGTCCCGTCTGGACGTTGCACAGATAGAAACACGAGGGATAGGCCGTCATCAGCTTCCAGATGGAATTTGATCGATTGGGAGCCAGAACGGCAAATGCAAAATGCTCCTGGTGCGGATCGACCGCACTGCTCGGCTGCAAGTATTCCATACCATTAGTGAGTTCGTAACAGCTGGATGCTGGTGCCGTCGTCGTTGGTGGCGTTTGACGCCACGCTAACGAGAGACTAAGTGGAATTGATAGAATCATCACCAGGAACAATGGTTGTATTGCAGCCATCGCTTACCCTCATCAACTACTACACAGGAACGAAAGATGCAAACGGTTGTTTATATATTACGTGCAGAGACGTTTACAGTTTCGTCTAATGGTTCTGGATGTGTTCTTACAGCAAACAGTTTAACTAGCAGCGGGCATGCCCACCTTAAATTAGTTTCTACAAATGATATGATGCGTGGCGGTGCACAAAAGGCACAACGATGCTGGTCGGTCGGTAATGGGCACCACCTACTGCTTGGTTGGTGAATCATGTGCAATCAGCTAGCTGAGCAATGTTTGTCTTTTGAAGATTGTGTAAGAATGTTGCATACATTGACGCAGAAATTGAGTTTGTTTGGGAAATAAAAGCTTGCAAAGGAATGCATTTTGAAAGACATAAACCTAATGCTAACACGAAGTCACAGTTTAAATTTGTTGTTGATTTGCAAAGTAACATGAGCAGCTTTGTATATAATCGTATCGACTTAAAAGTTATGAGAGCTGTATTGTCAAGTCAGGATGTTCTTTACTTTGTTAGTAGATTATTGCGTACAAAGCAGCGGATCGTATGCTTCTTTATTCCATGTGTGTAAAAATAAGCTTAACAAGGCATTGCATGAACCTACAGTAGAACATCGATTATTCGGACATCTTTATAACAACAACATGCCGGTGAATGGATGTCCAGGAATCATTAGTCATTATCTGAATATTTAAAGTCGTAAAAGAAATGTCAGTATTAAGTCATTTCTTAAGCTCACGGATAATCCGCCCACCGGTCAATCAAGGCCCGGATAATCGAAGTCGATGTTTTGAAGATGACTTGGTATGACATTTAAAGTTCAGACACGATCTAAACTTGTTGGGTCAATATTGAAATAAAAAAACAGAAATAATGATAGTTGCGTCTTTAAAATCCAAAGACTTAGAGAATAACAAAAAACGATAAAATGCGAATTCTTCTTTATCTTATGTAGTTGAAATTTAAAATCAGCCCATAAATTATTTATTACGCAGAATAATTTTGAAATGCTCCATGCATGTCACATTGTATATCAAATGAATAAAACATCATAAAACTTATTCAAATTTCATAAAGAATGTTGTCGTAATGTTCTCGCACTTTCCGACGATCATAACGCTAGCGGAGCGAACAGACAGATACCTAAAAGCCTGACCATGTAATGCGCTCTGGACGTACCAACCAAACAAGCGATATGTTTGTAATGTGTGCTGTACAGGCCTCGTACAGCAGTACAATTAATAACATTTGCTGCCAGCTGCCAACGTTTTGGATTTGCATTCGAATGTAGCCCGTAACATAAATGCACACAACCGTACGCGCCGGGGCAGGGAAGATCACATTGCAAACATGGAAACCGTCTTAAGGTGTGGCTGTGTACGAGCATGAGAAGTATTACATGTTCCCGGTAACAGTTTAAACAGCAAACGAGCTAGGTCTCCACCCGGCACAGCTACAACTGTCCGACGTGTAGCGGTGGTGCTGCGTTCGCTTCCTGCCCGGATTAAGTGCACGGTAAACTCTAATCCGCTTCTTCCTCATCTGGCTGCTCGTTTGCAGCGTCGTCGGCTAGTATCTTAAGCTGCCGGTAACATCGTTCACGGCACGGTGCACGGTTGGTCGTTTTATGCGCTTGTGCCGGACTGTGCCGGAAACATGGTCATGTTTTGTGTCCTGCAAAAGGCGCCAGCACACCCACAAATTGATCCTTGTGAACGATTACACACCCGCACCCAGCGCCCCAGGCGCAGCATCGCCGGACGGTGGCAGAGATGGGCCATTCAGTTTCGAAACTCGGCCAGCTGGGAGACGTTTCGGGTGCGTAACGCTAACGGTTGCTGAAAATTGGCACCATTACAAGTGGGCCCAGGCCCAGGGATCGTTCGGTTGGTGCGACCGTTTTGGGCCATTTGTAATCTCCATTTCATGTCGACAACATTTTGCTTTCAATTGTTTCACCTCGCGCTCGGTATGGTCTACCGCCGTTGGCCGAACGTTTGCATTTCATCGCTTATCACTCTCGACTCAGTATCTCACCGGATCCATCATCACTTGAAAAAGTCCCTGTGACCTTTGTGCTACTGTATGCAAAATATCACACTACGCACTACCGTGCCTAAGCGATCCCACGGGACGTTACGATGATGGTTCGCACTGCTGGGAGAAATTGCAGCATTGAAGCGTTGGTTTTTTTTTATGCGCTACCAATTTTTGATCCTGATCCTGCATTCGCGAGCAACGAAATGAACGAACCGATTCTTGTCCCATCGGTTGCTAATCGTCATCAAGTGGTTATTTACATCAATTGCATCGATTGTGCCACAGGCCGTACAGGGGAACGATGGAATCCGGTAATCGGTCTTTCGTGCGAAGACCAAATGTGCCAATGTGTGAATGGTGTGCCCGGTGGTTTTGTGTTCGATTTGGCTAGGAAACTAGAGCAGGGAAAGAAGTCACAATGCAGTTGAGCAGAGAAAAAAAAGGGCACAACTTCCGATGGTGATGGTCGTTACTGTTAAATGGTGCTAGTTTCGTCGAACGGGACGGTTTTCGTGGACAATGGTATTATTGGGACCTTTTCCACCAGCTAGAGAAAGAGTGAGAGAGATAGAGGGAGTTTTGGCACATGGGATAACCGTCGGATTGAAGCTGGACCAGTTTTGCCCTGATGATTGTGTTGCGTTTCGTTTCGGTAAGCAATTGAACACCTTTTTTTTGTATCGTACAGTACTGAGTATGAAATTTACAGGTGATGAACGTGGCGATGAAAGGTATATAGAGAACGTTGATTGTGATAGTTGTTTGTATGAATTTGGTATAAATCAATTTTGATTAATTAGTTTTTATGACAATACGGCTTTGAGCTTTCATAATCAATAATAAATAAAAAAAAAAAATAGTTTTTGAAATTCAATGCAATAAAGAAACTGAAAAGCTGAATAAAACATAGGAGCGAAAATCCAATTTCAATAAGATGTGTATGCGAAGCGTTTCGTAGTATAAATTTAGGCGCAACTCAACTAGCGTCAAGCAAGATGAAACTTGTATGAAATGTTGTGCGTGAATTTCGCACAATGCGAACAAAGCGTTTACGTAGATGATCGTTTGACCTTTTGGGTGATATACAGGCAGTGCCCGAGATACACGAAATTGGACCGCGAAGAACACCGATAATACGAGTGCAACATCATTTGTAACTCTTTAAAATTATGGAGATATAAATAATCATAAGTATTGCATTTTTGGTGGAAATTGGTTTAAATCCGAGAAACAAACGTACAAATAAATGGTATAAATGATCTATTTTAATTAACACTCGCTCTTATTAAACTTTACTTTCTTATTATTATTACGCTTTCAGCGATTATGCCTTTGGCTGGCTGTTTGTGATTTGAAACGGAATAAAAACACCTTCGATTTACATTTATATCTTGATCACGGCCGATGCGCACGACTGATTTTCCAGTGATTAGTTATGCATCGTAAAGAAAACCTACCAGCAGTACTGTCGAATATTATCGTTAAAAGTAAACATAAAAGTTGTATCTGAAATTTATGACAAAAATTGTTAATTTCAAATGAGTAAATTAAACTGAAATAATCAATTAGAATAGTATAGAATTTTTTCTAAAAGGGCGGCCCGGTGGTGTATTTGGCAACAGCGCTAGGTCCTAACACGACCGGACCGGGTTCAAATCCCATTCGGACCGTCCCTCCGTAGTGAGCACTGACTATGCAACTACGTGGTGTATTTAATAGTCTAGTAAACTATTTGATGGCGGGCATGATCGGGAAGGTCGTTAAGTCAAAAAGAGAGACATTACTAAAAATTTTGGAAACATTTTAAGACTGAGAACACAGAAAATCCATCAATACTAATGAACATCTACGAGAAGGTACTACATGATCCCTCCATACAGATATATTTGTTTATAGGCCTAATGAACTAAAATCTCAAAACGGCTAGGCAGATCATTTAGGTGATATATTCTTATTCTTGTAATTACATAGAGACGTTTTCCTTTATGACAATTAGTTTTTTGTAGTTAGAATCTAAATGAGATTTGTAAGGGGTTGATGTTTTTTATACTAATGTTACGTTTTAATACAACTTCGAATTTGCTCTTAGTGTAGCTGTTTCAATACAACTTCGAATTTGCTCTTAGTGTAGCTGTTTAAGGCTCTCCGTATTATGACTTTATCGTCTCCATAACTGAGAAATTATAAATATTGTGTCACTAGATTGAAACCTTACTTAATCGTATGGTTTTCACAAATTTATGATTACTTTTAATAATTTTACTAAAAACTTCAGTAAAATTATTATGTTGCGAAGCGCAGTAGCAAGTAATTTATTATAGTAAAATTGTTCAAAGTATACAATATATTAAATAAAAAAACACTTTTTATGTAAATGTTATCTGAGTTCTAAAACTCTGCTTTTAACACGTGTAATGTATTGAAAAACTATGATTGTTGAAATGTACCAACTATAAGAATCAGACTAGTTAATCTGTTGCAAACTAATAGTCAATTCATTGTTGAATTCGTAGATTCATCAATTTTGTTGTTATTTTGCACCGTGCCGTATCTAGTGGAGAAAGCTTCGCTCATGAGATGCCACCGGTAGATGAATAATTGTTTTCCGAAAGCGTACACACAACCACTCACAATTGTCATGTCATCTAACAGGCAACAACAGCCAACCTGTCAGTGTGTACACGAAGCGCAACGTAACACAAATGCACCCCATTGAACGACGACGGTCCGATGCGGGAGCAGATATTCAAAGTGACTGAACCCGTTCGCCTCAAACCTTAACTCGCGCGAGTCACTAAGTCAATCAGACACCGTGGCTCAACAATGCGGTAAATTCTTCATCAACTCATCCAACTGTCTCCGCCGTTTCGTTACCATCCTCGCAACCCCCGGGCACCCGGCCCTTTACAAAACCCTCTGGTGCATAATCTTAAGTAACGAAACTTTCCCCAGTTTTTGTGCGTCCCGTTTCGTAGGGGGAACCGGGCATGGCTCCCGGTCCGGGACACTTTCTTCTGGTTGGCATGCGGTGGTTTCCAAGGGCTGGCAGAAATTGCAACGCCTGCAAATGCAAAAGGCAAAGAAAACAAAAGCCAAACAGGAACAAATAAACGCGATCTGATCTGATGGTAAACGCAATTGCAGCGGTGAGTCCACGTGTGAGTACGCCCCGAATGGACGATGTGGAAGAAGCGAAACGAAAAAAGGACAAATAATCACTTTCCAACAACAACAACAACACCTCAGCCCGGGTTGNGACTTTCTTCTGGTTGGCATGCGGTGGTTTCCAAGGGCTGGCAGAAATTGCAACGCCTGCAAATGCAAAAGGCAAAGAAAACAAAAGCCAAACAGGAACAAATAAACGCGATCTGATCTGATGGTAAACGCAATTGCAGCGGTGAGTCCACGTGTGAGTACGCCCCGAATGGACGATGTGGAAGAAGCGAAACGAAAAAAGGACAAATAATCACTTTCCAACAACAACAACAACACCTCAGCCCGGGTTGGCGGGTTTTGTGGTGATGGTCGTGTGTTTTTGTGGCCGGTTGTAAAATCCTCTTCACTTCGTCCCTTTTGGGCTGGTGCGGGCAGACGATAAACGAGGTGTTTTGTGGTGGCGTCGCCGGTGAGGCAACCTGTATGACGCTCGTGTACCGTTGACAGTGCAGTGGGTTAGGTGGGGTTAGGGTCACTAAGTGAGGAAGACACTTTCCTCGGTTTCACTTTTCTTGCCGGAATTTCGCACTACGGAAACGGCCCTTTCGCGGTTGCGAGCGTTTCTGCTTCCCGATCAGTCAGTCCGTGACAGTGCGCGTGCTTGTACAGTGTTGGCTCTTCTAGCAAGCGAAATCCGGCATCAGAAATTGCCTGGTGTTTTGGTGACAGTGTTGAAAGCGTATGGTTTGAAAGTGTAACGTGAGCACAATTAGCAGCACGATGAGCAATTATGTGGAAAGAATTTCGGTGCAGTACCACAACTTTTCCCAGGGTGCAGGTGGGCAGCATAGTTTCTTTGCCATCTTCTCAATATCAATTGGTTAACAATGTGCGTGGGTGTGTGCTTTTTAGATCCTCTTATCGATAGCTGGCCACTGATGCAGACGCCAGCGCCAATCCTGTCGATATCTGGGCTGTATCTGCTGTTCGTCCTGTGGATCGGACCACGCTGGATGGAGCATCGTAAACCGTTCGAGCTGAAGCACACACTGATCGCGTACAATGCTGCCCAGGTGGTCATATCTAGCGCGTTCTGTCTGACGCCCTTCTTTACTGGGCTTTTTGGCCAGTACATGTCGATGTCCTGCGGTGAACCGATGACGGGCGTTAGCAAAGATCTCCAGCTGACGGTAAGCAGATAATTAGCAATTAATTCACCACCAACAAAAAAAAAACACGATCGTAAGGAGGATGATGCTCACAGCTATAGCGTGAGATCAAGCTAAGATCAAGCTCGAATGCGTGTATGTGTTTTTAGTTGTTGTTGTTTTTGATTATCAAAATGGCACATGGCAGTCTTAATAGGAGGGAAACCCCGCAATACACTTTTTTGCGCCATACGTCAGACAGTGATCCGAAACGAGGTGAATCGTAGCCTGGAAAATGGAGATTAGACCCTTGGCGCAGCCAAGTCCACAGACGCTTGTCTGGCACCCGGGTGGAGGTTAAACTCATTACAGTGATTAATTTCGTTCCACCAATGTGTTGTTCCAGCCGAACCGAGTGAACAAGAAGCCTTCTTCTTTACGCAGTATACGTTTTTGCTTAATGTATTCATTTCCTTTCGCAGTTCTGGTTGGTGAATTCGTTTTGGTTATTTCGTTCCTGTGTGTTTTTTGTTGTTGTTTCTAGTCGAATGTGCGATACTTGCTGACGATGAGACGCATAGAAGCGAAATGGTATGAAGTTTCCTGTTTTGAGTTGTTTGGGTTTTTGTGTTCAGCTCACACAGATCGATTAACTTTTCTTCTGCGGAAGAAGAATTGGCGAGCATGTTGGTGTAGATGATCTCCAGACGTGATTCGATTTTGCCGACAGATCATGTACGGCGCTAGAACATGATGCTATTGTGCTGGAGGTAATTTAGCCGTGCTGCTAATGCATGATTGAATTATTGGTATGGTTTTGTTTCGCAATCGCATGGCAATGACTTGGCAAGATCCACATGTTGTGTGTTGTGAAATCGAATGATTTAATTAAGTCATTTGCGTCTTTGTAATGATCATTGCTTTTTGGGATTGTTGAAATTTGTTTCGAGCTAGTAATTGATGAGCCCTTCATTAAATTAAAGCCTTTTTTTGGTGTATTTTTGTTAACTGATGTTTTAATGTGATATATTTCGGTAAGAAGGTGTTAAACAGTAAAAGAGCTGTGCAGTGGAGGACATGCAGAGTAATAGAAAACTTGTACTCATCTAATACAAACATTGAAAATTTAAACTTAATAAGTTCAATTTAAAACGTCCATTAACCTTTCTCGTCGACAGGTCTGGAACGGAGCGTGGATGTACCTGATGCTGAAAATCGTGGAACTGCTCGATACCGTGTTCTTCGTGCTGCGCAAGAAACAAAACCAGGTGTCGTTCCTGCACGTGTACCACCACACGATAATGGTGCTGTTTACGTGGTTCTATTTGAAGTACATTCCCGGTACGCAGGCAGCGTTTATCGGTGTGCTGAACTCGTTCGTGCATATCTTCATGTACACCTACTACCTGCTGGCAGCGCTCGGTCCACAGTCCGAGCCACAGAAACGGCTCTGGGACCAGAAGTACCTGTTCTGGAAGCGCTATCTGACGACACTGCAGCTGCTGCAGTTCGGCATTATGCTGTGCTATTTCGTGCTCATCAACAGCATGCAGTGTCAGGTGCCGCGCGCATTAACGTACTTCTTCGTCAGCAACATTACCATCTTTCTGTTTCTGTTCATCAACTTCTACCGGAAGGCATACCGGAAGCGGCCGGTCGCAGCGAAGGTTGATTAAAATGACTTGATTAGATTTATTTTAGGGAAATTGTAGTACACACTAATAATTTATTTACTAAACCAGTCATTCCATATCCTGTAGCAGTTCCAGCGGCTGCATAATAAAATATAGTTTGAGTACTGTTTTAAAAAATAATCAACAGTCGGAATGTTTCTTTCTTAACGTTCAGCCGGGATGCTGTCATTTGTTCGTGGCGTGTGTTGATAGCATCATTCGTTCCCGAAATCAAACCCGCATCGGCGAAACCGGTTCTTTGTCTTTTCTTTCACTCGATCGTTGAAATATATGCCACACTTCCAACGATGCGATGCGGTAAAAGCGTTTTGGGTTTTATTTCAAAGCTCCGCCAAACGGGATGGGATTGGGGAAAAAGTCTTTTTTTTTTCGTGGGGAATTATATCCAGTTTCCAAGGAACGCTCGTGCTCCGGTTCGCACAACTCGTTCCAAAGCGCAGGTTAAATTATGCAAACTAAACCACAAAAAACTACGTCTCCAAATCTGTGCCACGTTTCGCCTTGGAACGGGTGCGGTACCCATGGTAAGACTATCCAAATCAATAATAATAAACAGAACGAAAGCGACGAACAATAACTTGTCTTTAGGTAATCGTTGGTGGAATGGAAAGGTTGGTGGGCGTTGAAAGAAACAAACAAAATAGATTTCGGCCAGAAAATCTTGACAAATGACAAAGTCGGTCAAACCACTATGCAATCGACCTTGGGAGTGTCGGGAGCGATCCGTTGCGATCGATCCGTCTATCTTACCACTGCTGGTTTCCATGTTGCTGTGAAATAAAAGTAAAAGTACTCACGCACACACACACACACACACATACACAAAGCCATGGGAATTCTCGGGAGGAATTTAGTGTTTTTTGACACATTTAAAGGTGTATCCGGTTACCGGTGACGCAAACGCACCGAGAGTTTGTTCTTTTTCTTTTCGGGCAGTAGTTTCAGTTGTATCATTAATTTATTTTTCTTTATAAAACGAAATTATCTTACAAAACTAATATTACGCTAGATCGCTACCTAACCGTACGAGTTCGGAATCGATCACTCGCTTCCATGCGGCCTTTTCCCCCGTTTGAGCTTTGGCCACTGGATTGGCCTTCATCGCGAGCCTTCTTCGTGTGGGTAAGTCATCTGCAACACACGCCCTGACACACACACACGCGCGATGGAAGAATGTCTTCTTCGGGCAGCTAGTTACGCACTAGCTATCATGGTACATTTCAAGGTACGTTGAGAAAACGGAACACTGGATCCCGCTCCACTGGATGAGCGTCAAACGGCAGCGATCGCAAACAGTGGCCGGGATGTGCGGCATAGGAAATAGGGCCGGCATCACCTGACCGGATGGCGCCGTTCGATATCTATTGGTTTGTTGGTTTACGTTTGAAGACTGGTGGATCTGTGGCGTTGGGCCGCACCGGACATGTCTCACAGCTCCTTGCTGGCGACCTTTGGCGAGTTATTGTTTTCGATCGGCTTGGTGGTAGCATCGGTGGCAGTGACTTGGGCCGCGGCTCTTTTCGAGCCGTACGACTTCTTGTAGAAGTCATTGAACAGCATGTAGAAGAAGATCGCGTTCGGCAGGGTGAAGAAGACGGACCAGCGTGGGTAGCCGCAGTCGGTCCACAGGAGCTGAGCGGAGTGAGCGAATGCCATACCGAACTGGATCTGTTTGGAGGTGGACATATGGAAAGGAAATATGCGTTTTAGCAAGTGGAGATCGTTCTAAAAAACACTCCAATTCTTACCATCTGCAGGTTGGTGATGTACTTCTTCCACCAGAGATACTTCTGATACCTGAGAAATAGTTTTTGGATGATAAATATTCGTAATTGCATAAAAATATTCTAGAGATCTGTATACTTACTGAGGTCCCATCGCGGCCATCATGTAGTACGTGTACATAACAATGTGTACGAACGAGTTGATCACACCTGAGAGGATCGTGTAGGAGAAGAGAACAAACGATTAAAGCATGCATAGAAGAAACGCTCGTAAAGCTATCCGAACTAACCGATGAATGTGCCGTGTCCTCCGGGGTAGTACTTGGTAGCGCCCCAGGAGATCATTGGCATGACGGTGTGGTGGTACAAGTGCAGGAAGGTGATCTGGTTGTCCTTCTTCCGCAGCGTAAAGAACACCGTATCGAGCAACTCGGAAATTTTGGCCAGGAAGTAAACGTAGCAGCCACGCGCGACCTGGGGGTTTTATTAGGCATATGAGATTGTTTTAATTCCCACACAAAGAAAACGAACTGGGTCCAATCGTTTGTCCTTACCCTCATAGCGACCGGATTGTCGTTGAAGTCCACCGGTTGACATCTCCAGCTGTAGTGCCGTAGCCAGGCACCGTCCAGACCCTGGTGTTTAATAAAGATTGGAACGAAAAGACAGACGTACAGCAAATATCTCACCATCAAAAAAACATCCGAACAGGATGCTTATCACATACCTCAGCGAACAGATATATGCTGACTAGCACTTGAATGAAGTTGTACACGACCAGGGTCTTTTGCATCTGGAAGGGTTTTCGGTTAGCCATGTACTTGGGGCCGAAGTTAAGCACGAAGTACAGGTAGCTGGCAATGATCGTCAAACCCGGCACCGGTGACGATATCAGCGGCCAGTGGTTCGTCCGTGGATCGGCCAGGTCGGTGAATATAAAGTCCCAATAGTTGGTGGATGTCGTCGTGTTTGTGGAAGCCATTTTGGGATAGATATAGGTTTTTGGGTGGATTCAGACTTATAAGAAGCACACTGCGCACTGATGACTACTCTGCTCTGCTGGACCGTGCGTGAGTTTCGTTTAGCACTTTACTGTGAACTGACGAGCTTAGTGTGCGTCTGCGGACAGTGCTGACATTGATCGGCCGTGTCGAAGTCTTTTGGGGTTTGTATCTGATGGAGAAGAGTGGAAAGAATAGACACACATGCAGCGCGCGTTAATGAATGTCGTAGATCAATTGCGGCAAAGGTGTGGCAAAGATCAGCAAATGTCATCCTACAAAACGGGGATTTATTGAAGAAAAAAATCACGTAATGCTGGTAATTTAGTCGATACTCCCAGCTATTGAACTATTTGATTCCATTCATTGACCGTTGTAATGCAATTGCAATTGTAAAGCACACATTCCCTGACAAATGATATACACTCTGGATCTAATTTATTCGACACGTGACGCTGTTGCTACCGGTTGCATGCAGGTAATTCACTATTTTTCATAGTTCTATTTCCCCCTTTTTGTGCAGTAAAAAATAAATAAATGTATAAGAATACCGTACCGTACAAGGACAGTATACCGTTTTCCGGCATTAGAAAAGTAATAAAGCCATTTTTTGTTGCTGTTTCTCTTCTGTTCTTCTCAGCTGCAGTAGCTGGTATCGTTTCCTGGTCATAATGAACTTCCTAGTAGCAGGTGTTTTAAAAATCTCAGTGACATTTCATTAAACATTCAGAATAATATTGTCTCATCGGTAGCTGAAATGCGCCCGATAGCGAATAGCAACGGTTCAGCCGGTTATAACAAGTTAGCTGCTGTTTGTTTCCGGCACGATTGCCCGGCGAATGGCATTAGTGTTATGCTAAAATAAATCACACGGAAAACGGTTCATATGGTGGTACAACACGTTACCGTATTTCTCGATTGTAAAGAAGCGTTTGAATCGAAGCGGTATCATAAAGAGAGACAAGCATATGAATGTGATTATTGCCCAGGATTGCCATGTATTCGCACGTTGGCAATGCACAGCGGAAGTGCGGACTGCAGCGGAAAGCGACGAACCCTTTTAGCAAAATCAAATGCAAAAATCCAAGCGACTTCAACGATCGGTCCGGTACGAGACGGGATCGGTGTGCGGATCGCGTCTTGTGCCTGCTAGCAGATCGTGTAACGGCGATATCGTTTGACTGATGGCATTGAAACATGGCGGTTTTACCATCTGCGGCCGGTTGACCTTAGAATCGGTTGGAACGGATCGGTAGGCTTCCCTGGCAGAAGGGTTTCAGAGATACGGTAGCGGTGAGCATTGCAAAACCACGATCGGTGTAACCAGTGATCGTCAGCACAAGCGTGGCTTATGCTTGTTTACGACTTCCCATCAGTCGGTGCGAGTTTCCCAATCAGCGGCACAAGAATGTTTCCGACCACACTGACTTGCAGGGCACGCTGACGCTGGGGCTGGTGCAAGTCGCGGGCACTGTTTAGTGTGAGGATGTGACAGAACGGACGACGGAGCACGGTAGCGATAGAGACCTTACAGCTAGGAAATTATCGCCCCTGCATGTCCTTGACTTCTGTTAGCTTATGTTGATGTGCGCACGATGCACGGAATGTGGAAGCCAGCCATGTTTTGCAACATCATAACCAAACGCTTGGCAGTGTGAAATGCTTCTGCCGAGCGAAACCTTTTACTGGGCACACGGCCACATCGATGTGATGGCAAATAATGCAAACATGTAAGCGAATGACAACAAATGATTGTGATGATTGATTGGTGCCGTGGGCTTTGCTTACTCAGCTTGTGTTTTTTTTCTGTGTATTTAGAATCTTGTCTGCAAGGCTTCCCTAAATTTGCAAAAGACAATATTTGAGGGTAAACAAAAGTGTCAGAAAATAAATTGTGTTTCGCTTCGTACATCGCTTGGGTGTTATGCAAATGTTGTCTTTTAATTAATGTCCAAACAAGGCTTATAACGGATTTGAGGCGGTTAGTTAATTTGCGTCGGGTTGTTTATATGGTATATGTAGAAACAGAATTACAGGTGGTAATAAAATATAACAAAATGAACTACAAGACGTTTAGAATTTGCTTTGTTAACGTTAAATAAATCTCTAGACTGTATTTCTGAGCAATAAAACAGAATTTATTACGGTGTATTAAATTTCTAAGACATCGATAAGATCTTGTAAATCTAACCTGCCCTTGAGTTGCCAATGCGTCAATAACTCTTTTCCCTGGGGCACTTAAAAATATTCAATGTCAGTTCGTTCCCAAAGCGGGCCGGGTGAAATGCAAACAGCCGTCGCGTATGCCGTTGCTTTCAATTGAACTTGTCCATGCGTCCGGCGTCTGGCGTTCAAAAGAAATGACTGCAAGCGTTGAAGGAGCAACGCAACGCGAGGGAGCAAATATTTACCACCAGCCACAACCAGCCATGGTCGCTGGGTCGCGTTCGATGGGAGCTTGGAGGTTGGGACTCATTGCTCAGCAGTTTGCACCGTATGCCATTCGTCGACCGTCGGCTTAGGTGCCGGAGTTGTTGAACAAAAAAAAAAAAAAATGAAAATTATATTACTCATAGGTCAGGGATGGGGTGAGTAGCTGTTTGGCCAAACAGTCAAACCACCTGACCTAGTGTGGTCCATCATCATCCGGGCGACAAAACCGTTGGGCAATCGGGTTTCGTTTCGGCGTGTTTTGCGATTGTTTGTAAATTTTTGCTTACGATTTCAGTTCTTCCCATGTGACACTTGGACACCGTTGCGCAAAATACTGGTGCACCTGTTGTTTTTTTTACCCGCGAGTGGATTGAATTTATTATTAGTGCATGGGAGTTGAATGAAAGGAACAGTCGGAACACATTTTATTACAACCTTGAAAACCCGAACGGCCTACAAACGAAAGCGAAAATCTCACAAATGTTGTGCACGAATGATCGATACAACGAGATCAAGTTTGTCTAATGCATCACATTAGCCGTCCTGGCTGGTACGGGGCTAGTTCGACGACACTATTAGCGGATATTAAATTGTACATTTCACTGCCAAAAGTTGGGCAGCTAGCCCATTTATCAACGCCAAGGGTGCCCGCAACGACTTGCCTAATCTTGCGTGATTTGTCTTAAATATAGCCCTGTCGCAAACGGAGCACACTTGCTGGTGGACAACAACAACAGCAAAAAGCTCCACTACCTGCCACTGTTGCAACTGATGTTGGCGGTGGTAGCTAGTAACAGTTTATCTCGATTGCCGAATAAGTTTTAAGCGCTTGTTGCTTCACGAAATGTGTACCGGGGTGTGCGTACCACGGTGTGCCGCATGATGATTAGTATGGACACAAAATGAAGCATAGCGTGAACGAAAGTTTTTTGTTTAGATGATGTTTTAAAGAGGTGTTCGAACGAACCATCCTTAGAAATACACCGATACGATCGTGGCGTGAGTGTTTAGTGTTCAAAAATCATTATCTTCCCGTATTGGGGGCATACCGATGATGTGACGTGATGTGTATTTTTTTTTGTGTGTGTGTCTCCCGATAAATGGAACAGCACAATAGGACGGATGGCTTGCGTATACCGGCCGGCCGTGTTTCGCTGCATATTTGGTGAGCGATCGTGTGTACGGAACCGTGCCGGTTTGGCAGACTATCCGCTAGCGACACGACGTCATTTGCAGCATCTTGCTGCAGTGTGTCAGTAATAGCGACCTATTACCTAATCACAAACGTAGCCACGATCAGAAGAGGAAAACAACAAGGGGGGGGGGAGAGAGAGAGAGATAATGAAAGTGGTTTATAATCAGGTATACGTATAACAAGAAGCAAAAACTTAACCGCAATCCATACGATCGTGCACGCGTGAAGGGGTTCGTCGCGTCAGCTACAAAAAAAGCGTTGAAGTCTTTCGTTTCACACAGTGGCACAGGAAGAAAGCTTGTATCTGTTGCGCTGCATGGTTGGGTATGGATTTACAAATGAAATTCCCTATTCCGCTGCGATCGGTCATTGCTTAAGCGACGACGTCGACGACGATCGTGGGTCAAGTTCAATTTCCTTCTCGTTACCCGCGTTGTACTGACGATGATACATTCAAGTGCGTCGGTGCCGCATTACGGCAACCGGTGAAGGTTACCTGTTTCGGATGGAACTGTAATTGAAACAGGTTTTTGTTTCTGCTATGCTTTGCCTTTGGTTGTTAGGGTGGAAATTATGAATGAAGTTTGTAAATAAGTTTAATACAACAAAATGTATTAAATTGATCGTATTTGTCCGTTCAAGAAGCGTATCGATGACAAAACATTCAGAGAGCGAAGGAAACTCATGCGAGATGAAATGGATTTGCTAATAATCGATTAGTGTCTATGGTCGGTTCGTTAGGCAATTAACCTAATTGAGGTACAAACCCTCAATCAATATGCAATCTCACCCTTTGTGAAGTTCCACAGACAGCAGTCTACCTGCTAATAGTGCCATAAATGAAGGACTTTATTTACGTCTGCTTTCATTCCAATACACTTTTCAACGAATTTCGTCACCACAAGCTTGGTGAACCGGAACCAATACGCTCGGGAGGAACCATCGGGAGGCTTCCCGATTGACGATCATGTGGAAGGTTATGATTAGATTCATTGCACACAACACGTACGATCGCACAAATCACACACGGGGTCACACACGAACCACATTGCCACATTGATTTGCGCCTTGCTGATTAAAGCCTCCGTTAGCGTGAACCGTTGCAATTAATTTGCTGCTCGTCTAATCGAACAGTGGCCACACGCAACGACACATGTGCGGACGGAACATTGTTTGGCGAATGATTTGAGTTTGCCAGGTCGTAGGCTAGCAGGGAACGATGGAATAAAGCTTTGTACGCGTTTACTCAATCACAGGTGAACCCATTAATACGTTAGCCACCTCCATTTGCGATGTAACGATTGAATTTGAGCCGGAATCATAATGAGACGACAGATTGAATGGGGAAGCGGAAAATTCCCCCTTTTTCTGATGTGCTGGGAACCGGGGATGGGTTATGATGGGATGATGGAATTACAGCACATATTATAGACAAACAAGATTAACTAGCATTTCCGAGAGAGAGAGCGAGATTTTTGTATCTCCAAAGTCGGAAAGCATTTCTCTCGCTCGGCTTCTCCACGGGGATAGATTTGCGCCGGCGATTCTGTATTCAATCGGTGCATCGTGATCGGAAAGATGATTAAGATAGGCGCTTCTTACATGATATACGACTATTTGCATTCACTAATCGGCATGGGGTGGTAGTAGTAACGGCAAGCGATCGTCGATGACGCTCGCAAATGTAAACCTGTTCTCGAAAGATTCTACTGAAGCGGCTAGGGTGGCAAGCACATCAAGGCGGTTCGCGCTTAAAACCGTGTCGCGATGCAAACACACTCAAAGTTCGCAATCACACAGACAGAATGTTGTGATGTGATGTGCTTACCGCTAGGAAGGAGTGTGTTAAGCGCCTCCAAAACTGCGTCTTTTGCTGCGTCGCCAGGTCAGTTTGCCTAGTCGCCAGAAAAGCCTTCAAGCACGCGTCAAGGAATTTCCCTTCTGATTTGACATTTACGATCTGTTTACGAGTTCATCGGCGTTTATGACGGACTTGCAGGGACGGATTTGTAGCTTGTCGGTTGATAGAGAGATGCGAAGCAAAAAACAAAAAAGAAACAAGCGCTAAGGTCGTTCGTACGTTGCTTAGCCCCCGGATGGAAATGACAAACAGCTTTCGTCAAACAGTGTCCGACTGGTATATGACGATTGTTTTTTTTTTATTAATGGGTCTTGCTTTCTGGTATGAACGGGGTTGGGGGTTGAAATCTACTACCTGTTTTACTAGAGACAGAGCTAGCTGGTCATACTCAGATGTGCAAGCTCGTTCGTCTAATGCAGATCCAACAGATAGGCACGAGCCGTATGAATCTAGCGTGCGGCCATTCACCAGCAAGTAAGCAAGCAAAAAATTGGACCCACCGCCAAAATCTAGAAAATTCCACGAAAACATTTAATTTCAATCATTAGCGCGCGTGGTACAGGTGGCCGTACTAACGAACAGCGCCCCTACACCCTCGAGCAAAAGATCACCCAAAGCGGCCCAACCAGGCGAGTGTTGCCAAATTTTGTAACGCTTATCGTAACGCAAGCGATCAAAGTGTGTGCAGTGAAAAATGCATTATCCCCCGAAAAAACAAAAAATAATGGACACCACCCCTAAAGCACGGTGCGAGGCAGGAACGGGTGTAAATTAATTCGTGTGCAGCAGCAGCACAAAGCAATGCCAAGCGCTAATTCGCTGACCTTCGACATTTGGAAATGGAGCTGAAGCTGCTAACGAGGCACACACGCGTGGGCTGAGAATTTGTTGAGATAAAATAAAAACCGGTGCCACCACGGTGTCACAAAGCGTCACGGGGGTGTGAGCGGCGTTATAGTTTTTCCCGCCGATTTTTCCCACCGAGCGTGGGTGCGCTTTTCCGCGACTGGCGCTTAATTTGTACGCTACAAACACGCGCTCAATTTGAGATTGTTCCAGTTGAGGGATGAAAAACGGAGTGAGAAAGAAACTCCGGGCTGTGTTGCTCTTGTCAATGGCTGTCTGGCAAGGTCAGTCTCAGTGTGGTTTCTCACCGTATGAATGAATCCCATTGCAAAGGCGAGTAGTTTTGCTGCCGCTCGTACGCATTGATACTTAAAATTGTGTTCCAATTAGGACGATCTGCTTTTGGACAAATTTCTTTCTCCTCTGTTCCGCAACGACAAAAATATAACGACTTTAAGTGAAGTCGCACACGGCATTTACTTACCACATGCAATGGAACAGCTGTTTCTAGTTGTTCCGGATGTGTCAAAATCTTCGCGCACACGCCCGTTTTTTGTTGTTGTTGTTTTTGCTCTTTATAGAATGTCACCTCTCGATGGGCAGTTCTGAAACCACAGCGCACAGCAGCAGCAAACAGAAATGAGCAACACAAGCACTTGGACACTATTATCACTGCAACAGTTTCCTTTTGTTCACTACAAATTCCACCGTAGCGGCACGAAATCGTTCACTTTCAGTTATTTGTTCCGGGGTGGCAAGTGTGTGTGCGTGTTGTTTTTTTGTTTAATTCCACCCACCGGCACGAACTGTCACTGTGTTTTGAGCGGGCGACTCGTCACTCGGTGGTAATGTAATGCAGTAACGTGTGGAATCCTACACAGCCTCTACTGAAAGGGACGCCCGGGAAAAGAGACATACAGAGAGAGAGGAACAGAGAGAATGAGATGAAGCTAAATGAAAATGAGAGCAAAATAATGTGCGATGAAGGTCCGCCAGGTCCTGATGGTCGCTAGTGCGCAAATGCAAACACGAGGCCCGCGAAACGATGCGGGTTCCGGTTTCCCAACATGCACCCTTCACAAAAAAAAAGGAGAAGAACTGTCACTTTTGGGCGACGCACACGCGCTTACAAACAACCCACAAGCTCAACACGTCAAAAATTACACATTCGTCCGTTTGCTGTGGAAAAGGATAAAGGATTCACCCGTTGCGCTGTGTTTTTTTGTTTTTGATGCACTATTGTTTTGACACGCGTGTGTATATTTGGTGTTGTTGTTTCGGCACGCTCAGAACACACGTGTTACTCTGCTGTTACAACTCCGGCACCGACCACCGTTGATCGCTTTAAACGATTATTCCACTGGCAGGCAAGGTTCCCCCTGAATGTATGCAATGCAGTCCGACCACCACTTTCTTTGCGCCGACTTACACGACTCTGTACCTGTTCAACTAAACGTTGTCCACTTATACTGCCGCTCAGCGCACGGGCAGCCGCAGCATTAATGGACGCGTAAAACGCAGTATGCGAACGAATTGGTAGAATTATAAGGAAAAAAAGCAAACAGAAAAAAAAACAAATCGCCAATGCAAAGCAGCGCGACGCGACCGCAGCGAGGAGACGCAATAAATTAAATCTAACGCACCGAACGGCACTGCGCTTTATAAAAGCTTCACTGTGCGAGACACCAGAAAGAAATAAAAGCGGGGAGAGATCAAACACTGGGCCAATACTGTTCGCTTGCTGGGCGGTGGGGTTTTCCCTCTCTGTTGCTCGCTCGCTCGATCGGGAGTCACTAATGCTGTTCGCTAAAGTTATTCACACCCCTTAATTCTTCACACACACACACACACACACACAGAGATGGGCGTGCGGGCGCCCGGTTGGGGATGCTGTTTGGTGCGCGAGCTTTATTGGCGATCGCGAGGATTCTATTGATGCGTTCTCACTGATTGCACTGATCACGATGATCGTTCCATGTTCGATTTTCACTGCGTACGTGTGCGTAATAGCGATTGCGAAAATGAGCGAATGTAAATATCGTGGCAGTGGATCTTCAGAAGAAAGGCACTAAAGGGTCGTCACTTATTGCCATGGAGTAGTATTTTTCATTTGAAGGACGAATTAATGTGCGCGCTTGCTTGAGGACTTTGGTTGGGTCTGACAGGAAATTCTAATTCCTAGACAGTAGAACAACGAACCTTGCCAAACTCTTGACTGCACTGGTTAACACTCAGGATATGTCACTCAGGAGTCGGACATAGTCGAAACCCCCGGGTATCACTTTCATCACTCCCGAAAGCACAGGCAATGTTCGGATACTTTTCTACATGGAGCAGATGAAGTGCTACGGAGAGGGTTTTGCAGCTCCGGTTTGCTCAAAGCTCGTGTGTTGTGCGTTGTGACAAAACGTCCGAATTCGTTCGTGGCAGCAACTAAACTAAACGGAATCGTTAGTGAACTGGTCGGTTTAAAGGTGATGTGATACGCTTCTTTTTCCTTCTCTTATCGCCCGTCCCGCTCACATCCGTCATTTGGATACGCTGTAATGGTTTGCCAGCTAGCCCACTCCGTGGACCGAAAAGTGTGGCGACGTTTTTTGATACGGTGGACTTTGGATTTCAAATCCCAACCATCTTGCCGAGGGTTAAACCAGACATCCAAACAAAAAAAAAAATACACACCATTATCGAAATCGTCACCAGTGAGGTGAGCTCGAAATCCGCATCTGGTTTCGTTGGTCTCGCTCAGGTGCGATCGCTTCAAGCGCGAAGTGTTGGTATATTGGCGGGAGTTGCTGCTTGTGGGGCTGTACTGTATTGAAGAATTTTTGGGATGCGAATCGTATCACTAGGGCTGCCCGAGATGGGATTTTTATGTTGATTTTTAATTTATCCAGCACGGGAAAGTTAAGTGGATGAGAAGGATTGTGATGTTTGTTTCTTATTGTTGGTACGCTGTTGCACGCTGTAGTTCGTCCTTCGCCGACTTCGTTTCGATCTCCATCCATTTCCGATAAGAGTGATAACACATTGCATTTGCTTTAAAGGTATTTTTGTAACGTTCTGATCGTCGCGTGAAGATCATGCGAATCGGACTTTGAACCTTGTTTCGTTTTGAGTTTTCGTGACTTTGAGAACTGAAATATTAGACAATTCTTGGAATTCCAATTAAATTCTTGTTATTAGTACAAGGCATTTAAGTAACATGTGCTCCAAGAACTTTTAAGTTAAACAAACTCTTCTCGAAGTCACATATCGCAAGTATTGAGTGATTCTACCAATAACTCCCGAATATCGTAACACAAAGCATAACGACAACGAGCAACTCTCCCCGTTTTGCGATGACGTACAACAAAGCAAGTAGGAAAGGAAATATCTGGAAATATCATAACTCTTCTCCGATTAAATGAAAAAAAGGTGTGTTTTAGTATGTGTGTCTCCCTTCGAATGACGCAGATTCTCACGGCGGGCAAAAAGTGTTTGCGAAAAAAAAAAAAAAATAAAAACGCCCACCGAAACCGGAAAAAGAGTTGTAGCTGTGCTGTTTTCCAAATTTTTGGACTTTCCACGGACCCACCTGCACCACCAGTGGCCTCCGTTACCGGTCACTGAATCGGATTGGCATGTGCGATCGTTCGAGAATACGCTTTTCTGCAGCGCTATAGCAGTAGAAGCATTGAGGGCGGAAGCCTTTTGAAGCCGGACGCACGTGGAGCTTCAGGAGTGCGAGCGAATTGAGGAAGCATCCGAATGCCTTGGGAATGTTGCTGTTTGTTGGTAGGACTCACACATAAACAAGCTGATATGAATGTAAAATCTTGTGTATTGGTGATCAAGAAATCGTGAAAACATATACGGTGCAGGAGCTTTACGGCGATGGTGAACCTGTTGTGTGTTAAGCTTTTAAAGCGGTCAGTAGGGAATTATTGTGAACTTTCACTAATGCTGACGGGATGGCAATTGGCTACATTTTTGTAGCAACAACATCATCACAATACGAGAATGTTAATGGCATGGGTGAACTTGTGCACCTTCCCAGCAAAGATGTCCCAACATTGACGACAGCGAGACAGCGATCGAGTGAAGCAACCGAAGGGGTCAGCGTTACAATCAGACCATGTCGAAGGTGGCATAAATTAGCAAGCGCAGTCCACACTTTCCAGTCAGTGCTCAGCCTCAGTACGGCTTATCTGCTCGCTCGGTTGAGCAACAGTGACTTACTGGCCAGCGTGCCGATGTGAGACAATAGCTGGTGGAATTTTGGTTGTTTTGGTTTGTCCAGTTTTTTAACCGGCTGATAAATTGCAATTGCATCGGTTGCAGCGTTGCAGCAATCCCGTTCGCAGGTGAATAAATGTAGGATTAATTGGATTGCATCAATACGCCCGAATTGTAAGGTGCTGCTGGGGCAAGCATTAAGGAGCTGTAATTGGAGGTGACGCATTTGGCTGCGATGGTGGCATACCGTTACCGAGCCTACTCGTGAAGGTTAGCCTTCGGTCACGGTTTCAGCTCTGCTGACCTTGGCTGGACTGATGGACTGGTTCGGTTGGCATTTGTACGTTGGTCAAGTGGTGCAGTGTAATTACAAATTATACATGACCGAGGCCTTTCTCCGGCGCACGATCGCAGACGAACGCCAATGATCTTCAACCTCATTGCGGTGCAGTGATCACCAGCATTATGGTGTATGGGTGTAGCATTATTCATGGTAACCGGTGCGAGTGACGACATGCGGCCCAAGCCGAACTTGGACTTGATGGTTAGGACTTTTGGACTTTCGGTGAAAGATGATCGTTCAAGATCGATGAAACGAACGGTACCGCCTGAAAACCCCGCCGGCCGGGTGGTGAAGAACGGTCAATTAGAGGCTCGAAAATTGAACAACGAAAATAAACAGCACTTGTAGCGGTTCAATGTAGTCTGTTGTCTGTCCAGCACGGCGTGTCCTCGGTGCGTGCATCTCGTGCACGCTGGGCGAACCACATTGAAGAGTTTGGCATTGAGACCGACTAACCGACTAACGATTAGCGCAAGAATCGTCCAACAAGAGAACCCCAGAGCAGAAGGTACTGTTGTGAGGTGCGTGCGGGTACATGCGGTTTGCACTGAGCTGTGCCCAAGTGATGCCGTTCCGAATGGCGCGTGTTCGTTAGCGTTGAGAAGAGTTACGCAAGCCAACCACGGCGTATGACTGTTGGGGCTCTGTACTATGTGTGTGTGCGTATTCGAACAGTTAGCTCAAGGTCTATGCCACATGGTAGGCTCCGGTGGACCGCCCAGCACCAGTGGGAGACCGCCAAGAGCTCGCCAGCATCGACTGACTGGCGTGGGGCGTAGTTTGTGCAGAGAGTGCATTGACAATGCATTAGCAGCGCTAAGTGGTAGGACAATGATTGTTTATCGGATGTGTGTTCGCCAGTGGGTAGAGTACGTCACAGCATAAGCAAATTGGTTTTTCCTTTTCATTTTTCTCCAAACGCTGGTGCATATGCACTAGCCACTTGCATCTCACTCAAATGGTATCTCGTGCTTTGCATACAATGTATTGAAGCACTGTTTGTTATTGGTTAAGAATTGATTTGAACGGTTCATTTTTAGTGAACTAAACTTGTTCACAGTTAACAGATTAAAAATGGAGCGAAAGAATTTTCCACCAATATCGTTAAATGTTTGAATAAAGCTTAAAATTAGCATACAGTTCGAGATCCATTTCATGCTGTAAAGCTTTACAGCCTCCCTTCCTCAAAGGGTTAGTGGGCCAACGCCACTAGAGACAGTGGTGGTATAAAACACGTTTTTTGGTCATCGAACTTTTGGTGAGATTCGTCTTCCAGTGGTTTGGTTGGACGGGTGCCCCTAAAAATTAACATACCGTACCAAAGCTAATCCGAGCCATTCGACGGTGAGCCGATCGGTGAGCCGTTGGCAACGGCAGATGAACTACGCTAAAATTAACAGGCCCGACGAGAGGTTAATACGAGCGAATGTGGAGCAAAAGAGCGGAACGTGCCAATATTATCTCATCCATCACGGGCGTTTGTCACTTTCTCGGAAGTGTTTCATTCTGGCAGTACCATCTAGTAGTTTATGGCTTTTCGGAGTGCTTTAATTGACATCGTCTTAGTAAGTTTGACAGCTGATCAAGAAACGATTGGTGGAAAAGCTTCACCACACTTGCACCGTCATCTCCGGAAGCATCAACCAGCCATGCTAGCGTATCTAATTGTGGTGATGTTTTCTGGTGTTTATGTTGAACAGCGGAGAGAAGTTGTACACGTCGTGTTCAATTTCGAATCGATTACCGCTTCAAACAACATCGTTTAGTGCTTGGGATGATCAGCTCTCAAGCATTAAAATGAGCGGAAGTGACATCTGTTGGAAGCGTTTGTTACTCAACATAGTGATCTTGCGATAAGAACATTAGATGTTGGTTCAGTGAGTTGAAAAGTATTCATTGTTGCGACATGGCTCGTCATGGAAGGTAATTCCTTCTCGAAATATCAACCAAAATTGCAAACAAAACTTTTCAGTTGGGGCTGTATGTCTAAATTTGAATCATTTTGAATCGCAATGGGTACCGAAGTCTTTTGTTGGGAAATCATTTTAGTGAAAGTAATAGACTTGAGATCGTTATTCGAAACAGTTTTATGGGTATTTCAGCACAATCAAAAACTAGTCCCATGTCCAGAGCGAGTTCTTTCGGTGTCAGGTGGCAGGAGATATGACACGAACTTGGACATGTTGAGCAATGCAAGAGTCCTCGTTGGAGCGTTTGGAGTGCATACTGTCAAACATCTAACTCACCAGCGAGTATGTATGCCAATGTTCCGTTCCCTCCTCATACCGATGGCAGTGGGTTTTGGTTTTCAGCTCAAGGAAATCTAGTTCGGAAGCAAAGCTTTTCCGCAGCGCGCCGGTACCGTTAGGTCCCGCACGTCTGCATCGGATGACCTTGCATTCTCGTCTGCAAACGTCGTAAGGAGCACCGTTGGAGAGCCTGTGCTCTTGAAAGTGATTAATATAAATAAACAGTCAGTAGTTGGGTCGGTGCCTACAAGAGTGTGTTTCCACTAGAAACGATCGCAACACCGAACTGATCGAACTAGTTTTGTGGATTTATAACTTTTCTTGTCGCATGTGTCGCCTGTGTAATCCAGTTTGGAGTCGATCACACTAACATCGCCAAACACAAGTTTTATGGTCAGCAATTGGGCATAATTTAATGTTTTCATGTTATACCTCTTCTACGTGAGTTTTTCTTTGTTTTCCCACTGCCACAGTCTAATGCGCATAGATCTGTTCAAATGGCGAGGCAAACTTGCTGATCAGCCAAATATCTTTGAATGATCCACGCTCATTATTGGCACTGGGGTAACATACGTTCGATCAATCATCGGGTTGCGTAACACTCCCATCGCGGAGAAAGGCCCGTACGGCAAATGGGCAAATGGCAAAACCAACCGCGCTGATGGTGTTCGATTCGGACAATTACCTCCACCGCGTGCACTCGCACTCAAGGCCACCGTGCGTCCGTCCACCGGCCGCCAATCCGACCACTTTTGGCCCAACGGTTCATCATTCATTATGCTGCGAAAGCATCCTTGCGTCGACGGTTGTGTGGATGACTTCTCTTCGCTTTTTCACGATCATGACAGGCAAGCGTACGGTCCGAACGCCGACCTAGACATTAGCGGTGAAGTGCAGTCGAGTAGCGAGTGCGACGTTTGTTCAAACACCAGCACACTGCACAAACGGCTNCACTCAAGGCCACCGTGCGTCCGTCCACCGGCCGCCAATCCGACCACTTTTGGCCCAACGGTTCATCATTCATTATGCTGCGAAAGCATCCTTGCGTCGACGGTTGTGTGGATGACTTCTCTTCGCTTTTTCACGATCATGACAGGCAAGCGTACGGTCCGAACGCCGACCTAGACATTAGCGGTGAAGTGCAGTCGAGTAGCGAGTGCGACGTTTGTTCAAACACCAGCACACTGCACAAACGGCTCGGGGTGGATCTATCGGGCTTCAAGATCATACGGTACGATCACTCCAACACGATGTGCAAGGACGCCCATGCCAAAGGCTAGCCGGTCCGCATGTTGATCCACGAAAGGGCTGCTGGCATTGAAACACAAAGTGCGGATCCCCAAAAACGGCGGCAATAAGGTCTCGCACTGCATGCGCACCCGTCTTCGCTGTCAGGTGCGTTGATTTGGTTTGATATTGGATGATTGGTCAATATTTCATTCATGTGCAAATGCCAGAAGGGATGTTTGCAGTCATGTTTGAATATGCTTTGCTATTCTATTGCGTTGTGCAAGCTGTTTCAGGGCACATGTGCAATGTGAAGAATCATGATCAATTGATTTTGTATCTCAGCTGATCTAATCGATCATTGTTGTGACTCGTTTGCTATGGAAATTCAAAATGTGGTATTTGTACGAACGTAAACGTTTTTACAAATTTTCAGGATTTTAAAGTAAAATTATTAGCTTTGCTTTACAAAAACCCCCGGTTTTTATTCAATGCTCGTAAGATGAAAAGAAAAAACGCTCTTATTTGCTGGTTCGTTTTTTACCTTGTTCCTGCTAGCGCCCTCTTTCGTCAATCTAACAGAACTATCGAAGCGGCAGTTGTGTGAAAAAGTTTGACATTTAGTATATTATCAGTTTTAATCAGTTTGTTGTGTAAAATTAATTACTCTTACTTCTAGTATTTCTAGTATTTATTAGAAAACGCTCTGATAATGATAGTTTGCACTAATCTTTAATTTACAGGTTTTGCACTCCTTTCTTGGAAGTTGTTAAAGAAGATTGCCAATTTCAGAACGTTAATGGCATGGTACAAATAACTGGCATACAAATCTCCTAAGCGGTAGCTCATAAACAAACTTAACAGACAAATCATGTGGAAACGTATCACGTCATTAAATATGTTATATCATTGTGCACTCTGCAAATCGTTCGGCGGTAGTTTAATTAAAAAGTCAAATAAAAATCAATATTTTAGACTTTTAAAATGTTCTAAACGAACATTTTCGTAGGTTTTAACCACGACCAAATTTTTGCATCACTAAGAAGCATCTCCATATGGCAGATTTGAGCAATGCAAGTGATCAAGCTGGATGGAAGCGAACGAGATGACAGGTAGAAGTAGAATGATCTTTCACTTATCCTCAAGTTCGGCGACATTTTGACAGGAAAGTTTACCGTCACGTTGATTTTGGCGTTAAACAGTTCTAACTTTGTTGGTAATTTGGTTGGTAATTTCCTTTTTCTTGTCTATTCTATGTTTTGTGCAGACTTTAAACAACATTGAAACATGATCCAGGTTGAAATTTGCACTAAAGTAAAAACCAATGAACAACTCTTTGAATGCTTGGAAGTGCTTGTGTTAAATTTTATCTTATCATAATCAAAAAAAAAAAGAACATTCCCAGCTCACTGTTTAAATTGCAAATTGTATAAATGACTAACATAGAGTGATTTGCAATTTTAAGCGATCGTATGTAAATTGTATACGCTACGCTAAAACAAAACACTAAAGGAAAGCAATTCAACTTTACCCATTCTTTTCAAATTATGAACAAGACGGATGAATTTTTAGTAGGAAAACCACGCATTCACTTTTGAACATAGCGCTGGAAAGAAATCTCGCCAAACTCGTTTCGGGTGATCGGGGAAGACAAATTTGTATATTTAATTTGCCGTTGGTTTTGTTGCCTTTTGCTTGACGCAAATCTACGTCAGCCGGACGAGCTGCGAAACGCACCATTCGGATGTGTTTGCATATGTTTACACTATAATGCGCATCTCCTTCTCTCTCGTCAAATTTTACCATATTGATTCTATTCGATCTGATACCGGAAAACGTTGAAAACTTCCCAACCGAGCGTCATTTGATTGTGGCTATCGGCATTTGGAGCGTTACCTGCCTCGCGAACTGGTCTCGCTGGAAGAAACTGGATGACCGTGAATACTACAGTTTTATCACAACTGTATTTTAGACTCTTTGGCCGGTGAGGCATTTTGGATCTTTTTCCGGTTTTTGGCGAACAAAACAAAACAAAAAAAAAACAATCCCCAATGTCCTTCTGCAGACTTCTGCCGATGAGTAGGAAAAAAAAGCTAATAAATGTTTGCGGAAGCGACTAGAACCGGATTTAGGCGCGGACGGGACATTAGTTGGTAACAAAGCGAAAACTCGCGCATGTCGGTGTTATAGATACGTTTTTGTTTGTCTTGAAGCTAGAAGCTAATGTTGATGATATAAAAATGAGTGACCAGAATTGCTTCCCGATTTTTAAGCCTTCTCGGCTCTCAAACAACACGCTGCAGTAAAAACCTGCTTACAGTAACGCACTGCTTCGGTGATTGAACGTGTAGTTTTTGGGGATCATAAAATCACATCAACAAACACCTTTGCGATCGTGGCGTTGTGTTGCACTGCTGTTCACATTAGACTGCTAATTGGTGGATGTCGAATATCGAAGTTCGCGGTCAAAGTTTACTGGCCCGTCACTCAGCTTGTACCATTCGGTACCATTCTGTGGAGTAGATAGGAACTAAAATCTTATCAAAGAAGTTAAGAATCACAGCAATTTTATCTATCATTAAAAGGAATTGACAAAAAAGATCATCAAATAGAAAGAAATGGATTGAAATTTTTTACTCGCGTCGAGACATTGCAATGTAAGCTCCTAACAGCGATCACTATCACTTTCAACCTTTCGCTGCGTGTTTTAAACCAAAAAACCGGATATCTCCCATAGCTCTTTACCAAACGTCCACAGCATTGCAGGTATTACCTGATTTCGGGCAAACTTTGACAACCGGCACACGTGACGTGCAGCCGGTAAGCTCTCAAACAAACGAGCTTCAATAGTTGTCAAACTTCTGTCGCGGCCACCGTTTCCAAGCGCTTTGCCCCATAACGTCAGCCAAGGGTTGTTCGGGCACGATTTGGGTGAACCGGAATGTAGGTCACTATTTTGGCCCCCGGTTTAGAGGACCCATTTAACCCATTACCGTTTGGTGTTCCGATCGGTTTTCCGACGCATTTTTGTCGCTAGGCGGGATGCGGTGCACAAAAATTGAAAGTGATTCGGAGCGGTTGTGTAAGATCCGGATTATATGCCCAACAGGTTAATTTGTGGTTGAAGGTGGCACCATATTACCATGTTTCGCTCCGCTCACAGCATGTGCGGTGATTGAAAAGTTTGAAGTTTCTCAAGCAAACATAACTATATGCTCCACATGCTTACACCGGCACAGGTTTGGTGATAAAACTTTGCACCAAAGATAAACCGCGGTTACGGTGGTGAAAAATGATATCACTAGCAAACAGGCATTGCGTACAGTGCTGTTTGTCCACCGTGTGGCCCCGTTTTTTTTGTTTTGCCTTTGTTTCCGAAGGTGAGCCAACTGTTTTGCGCTGCGTCTGAGCGTTTTTGGCGATAGTTGGCACAGTTCAACTCAATCAATCTAATTAGTGTTGGCAGGAAAGCAGACAGGCCCGGCGGTGTAGGTCATCGCGTATCACTCACCCGTTTGCGCCGCTGTTCGGCCATCGGAACAGCAATCGGAGCGCTGGTTGCGTTTAGACGGCGAACGCAAGGATGGCCTTCGCACCAGTGTCGTATGTGCGCGCCGGTAAGAAATATGAAGGAATTATGCGTTTAAACTTTGCCAAAACTTGCCAAAGCGATGTTCCTTTTCGCTCGCCTGTCTTTTGTCTCGTTTCGGGTAGTTTGGTCGCATGTCGCTTTGCTTCACGGCGACATCTTTGGACGTTTCCATCTTTCCATCCCCTTCTCCGGCTCCGGCAGTCTGGGTGGTTCGGGTGGTTTTTTGGTCGAACGATCGCGGATGCGCACGATGAGCAATTGTGCGTCGTAAGTGAATAGACGGTTTGGTGGTTTGTTTGGTACGATGATTAGTGATCGATAAGGAAAAAAAAACAGCTTTTAAAGGGAGTTCATTCAAAACTGATTCGTGTTTGTGGGCATTTAATTATGCAATGGGTTCTCTTCTTACTACAATTAATGTAAGAGACTTTTGTTAAGGTTAATAATATCCGGAACTGAACAAGAATTCTAAACTGTGCTGACCTGAATGTTCAGCAATTGGTGCTTCTACTTATTTACTACATTTACAAAATTGTAGTTATGTTTTATTGATCGATAAAAATTTTAATTGTAAGTGTTATATAATTGTCGATAACTTTATAAATAATTGAAGAGCTAAACAATGTTTCAATGTTTTAAGAACATATATTTAAAAAAATTTTCTTAGCTATGAGCGAATATTTTATATCATACAAAACATATTTTCTGTGGTGTATTTGGCAACGACGCTGGTTCCAACACGACGGATTTGTCGAATACAGCCAAGCCGTTCTAGCATAAATAAAAAAAAATTACGAAAGAATAAAAAAGACCATTATATTCAAAAGCTGCCTAAGTCCCACTCGATTCTCCAAGCAGAGAGGATTGTTCTTTCCTGTTACCATCTTGTTAGCTTCTTCACTTGAGCCAAATGAATGAGTTACCGAAGAGCCGGTTTTTTTTGCGCGATGAGATTCGCCAAATATCAGATACAAATACCCTCTTCATGTTGTGTTTGTAGCCGATATTTGGCGAATCTTATCGCGATCGAACGATGGAACATCATTTGACCAACGGATGAATTTTTGTTCAATAAAGCTTCTGAACTTCCGCACAAATAAACATTGTTTTGTTCATTTTGAATTCATCAACATGTCGGTAGATATTTTTAATAAATGATATTACTAACACTATACCAATTCTGGAACGATCTTGAAACATGCTCCTAACGATTTTATCTATCAACAAATAAGCAATCAAGCGCTATTGCTAAAATGTATTTGTCTTCAAAACATATTAGAAAATCAATTTTTAAAGTTACGTAAAATATTTTTAAATGATTTGTTCTTATTGTATTGAAGACATGCATTCTACTTGAAAATATTACAAATTTACCAACATTGCTAATGATCATGACTGTAGTACGCTCACAATCCATGAGTGCGTGAGTAATTNATCATACAAAACATATTTTCTGTGGTGTATTTGGCAACGGCGTTGGTCCCAACGCGACGGATTTGTCGAATAGAGCCAGGCCGTTCTAACATAAATAAAAAAAATTACGAAAGAATAAAAAAAACCATTATATTCAAAAGCTGCCTAAGTCCCACTCGATTCTCCAAGCAGAGAGGATTGTTCTTTCCTGTTACCATCTTGTTAGCTTCTTCACTTGAGCCAAATGAATGAGTTACCGAAGAGCCGGTTTTTTTGCGCGATGAGATTCGCTAAATATCAGATACAAATACCCTCTTCATGTTGTGTTTGTAGCCGATATTTGGCGAATCTTATCGCGATCGAACGATGGAACATCATTTGACCAACGGATGAATTTTTGTTCAATAAAGCTTCTGAACTTCCGCACAAATAAACATTGTTTTGTTCATTTTGAATTCATCAACATGTCGGTAGATATTTTTAATAAATGATATTACTAACACTATACCAATTCTGGAACGATCTTGAAACATGCTCCTAACGATTTTATCTATCAACAAATAAGCAATCAAGCGCTATTGCTAAAATGTATTTGTCTTCAAAACATATTAGAAAATCAATTTTTAAAGTTACGTAAAATATTTTTAAATGATTTGTTCTTATTGTATTGAAGACATGCATTCTACTTGAAAATATTACAAATTTACCAACATTGCTAATGATCATGACTGTAGTACGCTCACAATCCATGAGTGCGTGAGTAATTAAATTAATCGAATCAAAACATCATCCTCAGCAAACAAACAAAGATCGCTGAACTTTAGTCTGTTGCTCGGTTGTTACCGTTTGCCCTTCGATCAGACGTTCCATCCGTTTGACGCATTATCCTCGTACCGGAAGTGATGATCAACGGTGATATGAAGTCGGCATGTTTGCCCATCTAGAAGCACACGTATGTGTGTGTGTGTGTGTGTGTGTGTGTGTGTGTGTGTGTGTGTGTATGTGTTATTTAGTATGTTATTAAATGCTGTTCCAAAGGGAAGTAACCTACAACCGTTGCGTGGAATGTGCGAGAATAAATAATCTAACCATGTGAAGGCACAGTGCGATATAAAAATGAGGAAAAAAAGATGGAACAAAAACGATCGAATAATTTAGAACGTACGATCAATTTTTGGATCAAATATGGGCGAACAGTACAAATTACGGAAGATCCATGGCTTCGTTCTGTAGGTTTGCTTTGACAAATATAAATGAGATTTTAGCGTAATAATGTGTGTCGGAAAAATGTAAGGTGTCTTCTAAATTAATTTGTACGAAGTAGTGGTGAATGAACAGTAGGCAGAGTTTTTAAAATGTTTACAAAAATGCGATAATTTACGCACACCAATTCATAAGCGAGTCACAAACATTTCTTGCAACAGTTGATCATATTCATCCACTCGTTGGGTGGGTTATTTTTCTGGGCTTTGATCAATGGTGGTTGGACGTTTTAAAGCGGATTTTCAAATCGTGCTGTTGCCGGATGTAAGTGTTGAGTCAACTCGTGCTTGAGGTTGGCGAGATAATCTGGCGGTGCCAGGAGTCCTGGATCAAGGTGATGATCATCGTCAAGCTGAACTCAGCCGAACGAAGGGGTGTGAAGCTGGTTTTAATAATGGTTTTTGGGAAGATCGTATTTTCCCTCTTCTTGCTGTTCGGTTAGTAGCAGAAACTGTGGACATTTCTCATGTCAAAAGCATACGACCTTGCGGTGACTTTTCTATAGGCGTGATGTAACCGCGTTATAGACCGACCATCCCGCACATCTGTTTCGCTGACTTCTAGTGATGTCGTGGCACGTTCTTCGTTCAACTGTGAGGCAGATGATAATTCCATGGTTTTAAGAAATTTTTGTCTAATGTTGGAGAGCGACAGTGTGCGTGAATGGTTGAATTCTGCCCGCCAAAATTAGGGCGTCCCGGGGTCTCCGACTTTGGCACTGAAACGAACGCTAATTAATGTAAAATTTGACAACAAACCAGCTCTTAATCAAATCGGCACTGATCGTGGCACTGAGCTATTGAATTCGAGCGCAACAGTTGGGTGACAAGTCGCCATGGCCCAGACAGAAAGAAGATGGATTGCGGTGATGAAACAGTGAAGGAAATAGAAGCTTTGCGCCGTTAGACGTGCTTTACGCGTCAGCGCTTTCGCAGACAATTCATTGATCGCGCAATACGAATCGATGGCAAAAGTAACAATCCGTGAAAACGGCTACCACAGTTCCGAAAGTGCTACAGTGTTGTAAAATATATGACGATTGCAGTGTGTTTACTTGTTTTATAGAAGCCGAAATTTGCCATTTAGTTTTATTTCACTGTATTTTTTGCTTGATGCCGCTTTTAGAGAATGGCTGGAAGGTAACTAATGAGATTGAAATAACACGGTGTGAGCAAAGGTGAATGACTTTAAGCAGCATCCGCGTTGGATGAAAGATGAGGCTGCCAAAAATTATCTTTAAGTTGTGGGTATCGTATCGTAATTCTGCTTTATTCGGATTCGTTTGATGTCAAAGATATTCCCCAATCAATCTATGAGATTCATTCATATCATAGACGTTCTATTATTGCAATATATGATAGGAACTTGTAATGGGATAGTAAAAGTGTTGAAAATGTTTTATTCGTGTTAACATGTTAATACAAATATGAAAAATAGAGCAATAAAGAAAATTTGGAATGGTAAGTTACATATTGTTTCTTTGGATTTTAAAGGATTTCAATTATCTTGTACAATGGCGGATTTTTTAACTAAATGAAAACATCATGCATAACTTAGAGATACCATTTACTTGTGATTATATGTGGTAATTATGTGGTTGAATGGGTTGTATGTGGTTATTTATAAGTTTTAATTTGAAGTATGATTTATATTTTATTGTCATTGTGTTTTGCTTTAATAAACTATAAAAATATGGCATGCAAGCAAATGATATTTATTATACATTAAACTGATTTGTGATTGCAATTTATTATTTAAGTTTTATTTATTTGAATTGGTATGTATTACTTTTCTTAATTTTAAATTTTTAATTACTACATAATAATTATTATTTTTTGCATTGGTTAAAGTTTTGTGGCACACTGTAGTGCATCAATCCGATCACTAATTTTAAGCGTTTTTCTTGAAAAGCATTTGCGTTGCATAAACTTAGGCGCATTATGAGAAGAAGCATGAAACGCTTCACAGAATCAGAGAAACAAATTGCATAATCGATTTGTTTGTGTTTTTATTACCTTTTTAATGTTTATAACAAGTGCAGTACTCAATACAGCTTGCAAATCTGTATTTTATTTTTTATCTATAATAAACAAATCATATGAAAATGTATTATATGAGAAAGCGATTGATATTGCAGTAACGAAAAATAACACAAACTTTATCAAAAGACAGAAAACAGCCCACCCCACCCACAGCAACTGCATAATACCTCATTAATTTATGTCTTCGTTTTTCTCCTGCACCATTAATTTATTATTACCTGCTGGTATTTTGCTACGAAAATATTGCACTAAATACATTCCATCCGTTTCTTCAAAGCCCAAGATGGTGCCCCATCTGCTTTGCTACCAATACTTCACCGTCTGAATAACTCTTTGAAGACACCGAAAAGCGTCGAGGACATGCGGCAAAAGGAGCAACAAAAAAAAAGGAAACATCTTCCAAAGGCAGGCACGCTCGGTGCAATGAGCAGAAAAGTTTTTTAATTAAAATTATGTCCAGCACCAGAAGGCACGTCTGCAGCGACCGTCTCGTCGGTGTCCATTTTGGTGGGTCAATTTCGTCCGGCAAGGCTTGTTCTTCGGCCGTAGTTTTTCTTCGCGTTAGTATATCTTGCTCTTGCTTACTACGTCTTTCGTAATAGCTCAGGAGAGAGAGAGAGAAAAAACTGTGAAAAGAACCTAGGACAGGAATTGTAAGCTTTTCATACCTTGTTTTTTTTTGCTCCCCGTTTCGTTCTGGGTCAAGGATGGTTCGCTGGGTCAGCTGGTACGGTTATTAGTTGTTATTTAAGAAACAATTTGCACGTCGAGGCCTAACGATGAAACAGCTGGACCGAATGGGACTGTTCTTTTTTTGTTGCTCGATCAATCTTTCCTAAATGACATGCTTCATTACATGCAATCTGAGCACGGTTTGGAGAACTGTATTTACATAGCTTTAGAGCCAAACGAATCTGTCGGTTGGTGTTATCAATTTATAGAAGATATTATCATTAGAAAAATATTTTTCTAAAATTGATTTGATAGATTCGCTCATTTTTACACTAGAACTACCAGACCAGCCATTTCGACTGAAACGCTTCATTTTCATCACATTAATTTTTAGAGTTGTAGGAAAGGACAACAGGTGATGGATGAGTTTTACATAATTATTCGATAGTATGAACTACAAGAAATGTCAAAATAGGAGCAAATTTTCGAAATTGCTTATAAAGCGATTATTAAGAAAACGCTTGAAACGCTTGGTAGTTCTAGTGTTATAGCCATCTTGATAGTTTATGGTTTATATTCCTCAAGTTTGAGGAATCGTTTATTGTCCAATCGGTGTTAATAGTTAAAAATTGAGGCTTATTTAAATGTATAAAAAAATTCTTCTGAATATATCAAACATCAAACAATGAATTCAATGCGTCTGTAGAATGTGACCGACACGAAAAAAACACGTAATTGCTTATTCTGTTGCATTTGCGAATAGTTAGAAGCAGCAGTAGCAAGCTTTAGACGATTTCATTCACATTTCGTGTTTGATTCACTTACGTTTGATTTTTCAATCATTCGAATTGACACTGTGTTCTCACACACAGCTAGATGCGGGTGGTCGTTTAATTTCCCTCTATCGTCACCGATACATTGAATGCACATTATGTACCTCAAGGGGATTTTTTTCTCTGTCTCTCTCGTAGCCAAAAATGACCATTTGATTCTATTTCCGATGAAAGCGATCACCTATAACAATATCCGACTGTTGAGAATCAGCAACGCAAAAAAAAATTGGGGTCCAACGCATAGACCGTTTGAGCACGACAGAAATTCTGGCAGGAAATAAATCAAACATTCGGCCAGCTTATTTGATAATCTGTTAATTGATTCGAGTTCGGATTTATGCCGGTGCAGCATTAAGGATAACGCTCGGGATGGTTTCTTTCCTTTGGTACACGGACAAGCTCTAGCAGGCCGTTCGGAGCTTATTGGTTTAGCAGTCCTTTGATGCCCGGCACGTTCATCAGCGATCCGGAATCTCTGTGGAACGTTGAAATGGATGAACAAAAAAAGTGATAAAAGGAAGTTAGAATGGTATGTGCGCAATGTGTCTACCAGGGTGGCTGGTAGAAAGAAATGGCCATCCACGCAGCATAAAGGTAGGATCGTCCCAATTAATGAACTCCTGCCTTTTTTTCCTTTCAAAACCGATTAGAAAATATCGAAGAGCATTGGAGCCGATGCGTACCGTTTGAGTGCCAGAATTTCCTCGCCGAACCGTTCATCGTCCAGCCGGAAGTAGCGCTCGAGAAAGGAGTTCGAGTTGGCAAGCGTTGTCGGCGGTTCCTGGAGCAGCTTTCTCGCACAGGCACGGAAGCGAACGATGGCGACCTCAATGTCACGCCGGTAT
>CM032177.1:32024624-32035527 GCA_018908115.1 Anopheles rivulorum | reverse complement strand
CCGGTTTTGTAGTACCGCTCGGCGGAAAGCAGTTAATCGGATATCCGCTGAGTTAAGGGCGGCCGACACGCAGCGAGGTAAGTGTTGTTTAATGGGCTGTGGGCGTTTAATTTCCTCTTTTGTTCGATTCGATGCTCATGCTGCCGGGGGACCCGGGGCCCAGACGTGCCGAATGTTAAATTGGATTCATTTCCGGGCTTAATTTTGTGAGAAATCGTCATACATTTTGTGTCCCCCGAAGGGATAGGAATCGAAATTAGCTACGGGGTGAAAATCAACCGTATTGGTGGGCAATCGTGTTTTTTTTGGTCAAGATTACAAAGCGATAAACATTGACGGCAGCATAATAATCCGGTAACCTTTGATCTGATGCTGTCTCTTAGTACTGCGATAAAACAATTACGAGTTGTAACTGGTTTGTGACAGGATTAAAGAGTTCAATAAAACGATTTAAAAAAGAAAAAAAAATAAGCAGAAAGGAATGTTAACACACAGGGTAGGGAACAAGCGTTAATTGGTAATAATTAAATTGTTGGACAAAGGAATTCAGAAAAACAAACCTCATAACTCATCCTTTATGCGGTAAAGTTCAAAATTCTTTCACTGTTTCAACTGATTTCCCAGAACAGCTAACCCGGCTACATACAATTACACTGATTCCAGGAAATCAGCACAGTAGCAAATTGTGCTACACTATTAAATACTTTCATTCGTGGAAAATGTGTTTTCAACTTTGTTTCAATCGCATTGACTACTGAGCAATTTTATGTTCCACTTTAAAAACCTGCAGCACCATCCCGCTCGCACTTACACTTACCACAATGGGTCGTGAAGGGAGTCAGTACTAAAAAAGCACCCCCGAAACAACACACACACCGAACGCAAACATCCTTAATGCGCCTAAGCTCTTTACGCTCGAAAAGCCATTATCGGCTAAAACAAAAAAGGAGCATCTTTGTCGACAACCGCGCACAATTGAGCAGCCGGATAGGGAAGCTCACCGATAGCGCTCACTTCCTGGCGCTCAACGTTTCACGATCACACGTGGCAGTCGGCGGCCTGAAAAGACAATCCTAAAAAGGATGTGTAATACCGTATCACGGCATCCGTCAACCGTCGTCGCACGGCTGACGGTTTCGCTCCAAATCGTCAGCCACCTCATCGTCTCGTCGTCTGGCGATGTGTTCGATGCTTTACGCTTTCCTGTTTGGTGTTCTTGTTTTTCGGCTTTTATTGTCCTTACGATATTTTGATCTGAGCGTGTCGAAATGTGAAGCGATTTTCACCAAAACCGCCCAAGCCGATACAGAAGCACTGGTTCGGCCGTTTGCAGGGCTTCTGGGCTTCCGACCGTGATCTATCTTTGATTCTTGTTTTTCCTTCTCGTTTTTCTGCCCCACAATGGCGCACTTACATGCGGCCGTGGTACCATTTTCCTATCTTCGTTATCGCTGCCTTTATTTTGCTCATCCTTGCCGAGAAGATCTTCTTAACAGCGGTACGAGCCAGTTGCCGGGGCCAGCTTTGTCTCTGGTCGAAAGCGAATGGCTTAGCGTAAAATTGTATCAAACCAGCGGAACGGTGAAGCTGATAAGCGGTTGGGAAAATTTACCCTTAGATGAAAAGCTCCAGCAAAATAGGGGAGCTTTTTTGTTTTCCTTCCCCGGCCTTGGAAAAGGGTGTATTTGTGAGTGGCATAATTTTCATCCTGGACAGACACATCCACAACCCCACGGCTCACACACACACACTGGACGACTTATGGTTGTTGGGGGACTGTAGATCTTTCCCGAAAAAACACACACACACACACGGCAGACGTGTGTGCAGAATCTCCAGGGAATCCATCGCGTCGGATCATTTTTCCATTCCACCCAGCCAACCCAGGCCAGTCAGAATGGGGGGGAGGAGGGGGTGGGTTTTCGGAAAAGATGGGAAAGAGATGGGCTTTATCATCGACCTTTTGCGAAGCAGATGTGGCCTGCCCGCCGTACGCTTGATCCTTCATTCTGAGGACCCGCGTTTCGTTCTTTTCGTTGTTGTTTTACCGTTTGGTCACCGTAAAAATGGTTCGCCCCAGCACCATTCGGCAACGCGCTTGGCACCGGCATATTTCCGGCGTGAGTGTTATTGCTGCTTGGCGTTTCCGTTTCATTTCGGTCAGCCATCGGGCCCAGCCAGCGGCAGACAGCATCATTATTTTCATCACCATCATCATAACGCCCCGTTCATCGTCGTCGTCGTTGTGGTGGTGCTGGTTGATGGTGATCTTTTTTGTTTTTTTCTTCCACCACCTTCCGTTACCATCAGCTCACACCCCCCCCCTCCCCCCACTGGCCCAATCCGGGCACTAAAAGATAATAAACACAAATATGATAAGCGTTTAACGAAGTTACACTCGCCCGTCCGGTGGCGCCGGTGAATGGACTTGGAAGCATTGCATTGCGGGAGGAAATTGAGTGGGTAATTTGGAAACGGGTGCTTCCGGCGTATTTTTGGTCGATTTTTCTTCCACCACATCGGGCGGGCAGCCCTGTTTCTCCCCTTCCCCATTTCGCATTTCTGCCCTTGATGTTGTCGATTTATTTCACTTTGTTTTTCGAACGTCCGAGCACCCGGGACGGACCCGGGGATGGTTCTTCCGGGGGGGGGGGGGGGGCGGATAAAAAGGGATGAAAGCAAAAATGTTCGCTACCACACCCCGGGTTGGTTCCGTATGGCTGAGCTGAGAGCTTGACATTTCGGCTGGTGACGGTGGTGGATGGGTTCCCCGGAGGCTGTGAGCAATCCATTTTCATTTCTTCCGACCGTGGTCTGCAGCTGCAAATGGTGGAAAGGTTTCGCTGGGCAAATGGTATCGTTCACTTACTGGAGCGCTAAGAACCGGGCGCAGGCTGCGATTGACGAACGATGGCTATTCATATTCCTTGAATGAACTCGCTGCAACGTTGAGGGAGGTTTTTGGAACGCTTGCTTTCGAGCCGGATGTTTGTCAGAAAATGGTACACGAAATGTACAACGCGTTGACCGCGGCCAGGGCGAGAATGTTTTGGGGGAAAATATTTTTTAAGCTGCTCGTTTTCGTGTTGGTAAATATTCAGGCAGGAAAGAATGATTGAATGAAAATTTTACGGTTTTTGGTTAGTTGGTTTGTTTGTTTGTTTCTTGTAAAATAAATTGCATTGCAGTGGTTGTTGCTTGTACTTTGGCACAAACAGCACAATTTATTCAAAACTTTTATATCTTATATTTTGTTTAATTTCTTTTAAAAGTTGAAAAAAGCCTTAAGACTAAAAAAATGCCTTATTTGTTCCTAAAGGCTTTTGAAATTTGCTATGATTCAATCAATTGAGTATTACAATAATTTTAACGAGTAAATTAAATATTAATAAATATAAATTATGTTTTTAGCTTGTAGTTTCTTTTGTTTTTAAAGCCATTTAATTATTAGATGCAACAGATGGAACACAATTTTTTTTAAAGAAGCTGGAAAACCGTGCAAATAAATAAATAGAAACAGAGGATAAAATCTTCAAAAATTCTTTTCAAATTTAAGACTTTTCTGTTGAAAGACAAAAAACATATACTGCAAAGCATGAAACGTTTCTGTTTGCAGTTCGTTTCGAATGTGTTGAGCTGCCGAAAATGTGTTTCACACATGTGTGTACCCAATCGCCTTCCCGATTAGAGATTGTTCCGGTTGTCCCAGCAGTAGGACATTTGGTGACAAAAAAAGGTCGTCGGTGAATGGTTTTCTTTTTCTTCTCTCCGCTCTTTCGGTTGTTATTACCGCCCATTCTGTTAAAAGTTCCTTGGGCAGACCTGGGAAGACTGCCGGCGACGGCGAGCACAGACCGATGTGGGATGGTGGAAGCAAAATATACGTTTCATGGATGATTGCGGGAGCAATGGGACGAAGATTGTTTTGGGCTGCCGTCGTCCAGCGCGACGTCTGGGTGGGTGGACATGTTGGTTGAAACAAATCCTAGAACCGCCCGGCCTAGGCTTCGTTTTTATGGCATCGCTTCGATCTTGCTGATTGGCCGGCAAGCAGGCAGGCGGAATGGAAAGGGCTCAACTTAAATCCAAAAATATATTCTTCTGCCGTCGACGATTGCGACTGGCTCCGATGTACGTTTCGGGGTCTAGTGACCTCAAATCAACCCAAACAGAGAGAGAGCGAGAGAGAAAGGCAAAAAACGATGCCTCCCACGGCTCGACCATTCTTTCGGAAACGGAACCCATCGTTTTACTTTTGTTGTTTTTTTTGTTCCCCCTTATTCGGCAACGGTCTATCAATTGGCTTTGGGCGCGCGAACAATGCAAGGGGTGGCTGAGATGATTGTGAACAGTTTCTCAATCTTGTTACAGACGCAACCGAGCTGGAACGATTTTCTTTCCAAGATTTCGAAACCGAAGAAAAGTTTGTTTGACTCTAGTCTGGCCCTCTGGAGAAAAGCGCCCTCAGCAAACCGTTTTGCCCTTGGGGTGTTTCCATCCCAACCCACCATCCCACGCATCCCCATCGGTTTTGTCCGGTGAGAAGTTTAGAAAATTGGCTAAACGCTAAAGGAAATTGGAGCTGGTCCGGTGTCCCACAAGGATGCACCAAGCAAACCAAAATGGAGGTTACCACACAGACACACACACACACATATATATACTGGGACCATCCGGTGTCTCTGCTTCATGGTTGAACTTTTTCCGACATAGTTTGTGAAAATGGACGGACATGTCGTAAATTTTGCGTTTAAGGTATCTTAACGATTTGATTACAGAAACTTTTGGATGGCTGCGTTCGGGGGAATGGGAATTGGACAGGGAATCCCAAACCAAACCCGGCGATCCTTGAAGGTTTTTGATGGTGCCAGTTGAAGGGAGGAAATATCGAATTCGTTCACTATTGTAATGATATTAGGAAAATTCCCGGAAAATTGCCGGAACAAAAATGTGCAATCGGTGAACTCGGTGAAAGGTAAAGTTGGCACAAGCGGTTTTGAATGCAAAAATGGAACCATTTCGATTGAATTAATTGTTTGCCTGATAGTTGTCAATAAATATGCCACTGGAATTTACTGTCCGTTGCATACCTTGGGAATGCAAATAAATTGTGACAGTTTCATTGCAAACGGCCAGCAGGTTGGTTGGAATGGAACGATGGGAATTTGAAAGAAGTTTATATTTTTGATGAATAAACCAGAGCTAACGAGAGAGTTTTCTATAGGAAATTTGCACAAGATTTGTCCCAAAATGAAAACGGTAAAAAATTCCGGACAGCTCGAGCAAAGTTTAATGTTAATGTTGATGACGCATTGCCCAGCCATCGGACTGCTCGTTCAAACTCCGTTTCCCAGTCCATTATCTCGGTGAGATGTTAAATACACACTCGGTTCTGCCCAAGCACTGTCTGCAACCTTTTGATACGATGTTAATGAGACTTTGAAAACCGAAATCCGGAACGATTGCGGCAGGCTGCTCCGGCATTGATGGTGGACCGTAGTGTGCCGAGCGTTTTCGTTTCTCCCTTTCTTCCATGCGAGAGAGCGATAGAGCCTTTTTCCTGCACGACAAAAAACCCGCCGAGCCGAGTGGATGGAAAAAGGCTCGGGAAAGGCAGCATTTGTTTCTTTGTTGTCCCAAGCGGATGGAGTGGACCTTGGGTGTGTTTCTTTTGCTTTGCGGAGAGATCTTTGTAAGGAAAATAGGAGGAGGGGTGGGGGGTGGGGGTGTCCTTTTCGGGGTGAAGATAAAATAATTTTCGGTTTCACTTGATGACAAGTGAGAAAATGTTTCGGGCATGTTTTGTATCCATCGTCTAGAGGCGAAAGAACTCCCCTATCCTTCCGAGGCTTCCGTATGGCGGCGGAGGATGGTGCCAGGCCGTCAAATAAAAAAAAAAGAAGTAAAGGAGGGAAAATTGAGTACAATGTACTCTGCTCGGTGAGTGTCCTGCTCAACCTCGGGAGGAAGGTGGGCCGAAACTCCCACCCCCTTCCTCACCGGAAGGGCGTAAAACGCAAATAAGGGTTAAGTAAGGATGTTTTAGGTTTGCCGGAGCGCTTTGCTTCGGGTGCCTTGGGAGTAAATATTTGTTGCGGCCTGTTAGCTTATGCGACCTCATTCTGAAGTGCTGCCGTGGATCGTTGTGTAATTAAAATCGGCAACGTACGGCCGGCCAGTTGATGGTTGAGGATGGTGATGGTGGTTGGCACAGCTTTGCTCTTGTTGAGATTGTTTTGTTTCGAGTGGAGGAGGAAGGGGAGGGGGAGGGGTGAGGAGAGGTTAGCTTGGGGTGGGAACAATAGAGGAAATTCGTTCGTCGCAAATGTTGTGCCTAAAATCAATAGGACGAAAATGGGGATGACTGTTGCAGAGGTATTTAGATTTGGGTCAAATAATATGAGAGAGAAACTATAATTGCAAACGTAATGTTTAGATTTGCTTTTAATTGCATTTGGTTTGTGAGAAAGATTTCGTTTTTTTTTCGGTGGTACGGCAAGCTGTTTTTGGTGAAGAATTCGATTTTATTTTATACGTGTTTTACGTTTAATTCCACGATGACTGCAGAGCTGCTATTCAACCGTGGAACTTATGAAGAAATTTAAATGCATCAATAGTTCATTATGATATGTAAAATTGAATGCGAGTTTTTATTAGTTCTACCATCAATAACTTTAAAGTTAATACTGCAATAAAACATCACAGATACTTAGTGCTCTAAGGAATATACCTAGTATCTCCATTATTTAATATTAAACTATCACAAGACTAGGTTCGCCTGGCCTTAAATTGTTACTAGCATATTAGTTACAAGTATATTAGTTAACATATTGTCAATTATTTGCTACCTCTCATGGGCTCATGGGTCTTCTTTTTTCTCTGCACTTCAAGTAAATCATATCGACAAAAAAAGGTTTATAAAAAGTTTCAACATTATGTCAGCTGGTAGCTAGATATACGGCCTGGCCGTCATGATGAGAATAAAAAAAAAATGTCAGCTGGTAGCTAATCAAATTTTAATTTTTAAATAAGGTAGAAGTCCTAATTTAGGAGGAAGTTATTGAATTCTTCGTGTTGCAAAATTCCAAACTTAAGCTTTAATTTATTTTTTGAATACTTCACCTCTTTTGGCACAAAGGATAAATATAAACTCGAGCAACCGTACTTTAATTTCCCGCAAACCATGGCAAACTTAACATATTTAGTTTTCGTTTCTTTTATCATTCCAGATCCAGCAACCATTCCGGCACATCACACAACAACAGCAAAAAAGCGTTTTATAGTGTAACGAAACTAGTAACCAGTGTGATAAAATGCTAATGTTTTACACCGCGATGAAAAGCAAACGCTGTAAACAGATTGTACCGGCCCGAGCTCGGAGAAACTCCCTTTCGGGCAGTATGGCCGAAAAAAGCAACCCAAAGGAAGATAAATTGTGCAGACAGAGACGGTTAAAATTCTTCTCCATTTCGCTCGGCACACTATTGTGTGCTTTCCACTAAACTACTCCAGCTGACCCATCTGATAGAATAATAATTTTCTTCTCTGCAGCATGGCTTAGCGCAATCCGTTCCGCCAGCCTGCTGGTGAGATAGAAAACTAGAAGCTTACGTTTAATCATCTGCAATAAACACAAAAACGAAACGCTTTCTTTATTTTCTAAGGTTAAAGGATGCAAACAAACAAACAAACAAAAAATCCGATTTTAAAACGAAAAAAAAAAAACAAACCAATCCACAACACAATCATAACAATATTCATGGGCGAATGTGAATGGTGTTGCGAACAAGTGTACGAAAGTGAATGAATAAAAAGGAGTGCAAAAAAAACAAGAAGCAAAAATCTGTCAGCAAACGAAAGTGGAAAACGGGTTTCCCGCTTTTTTTTGCGCCCGCCATAAAATTAAAACCTCGCCTACTAAGGTTTTCCCGGTGAAGAAAATCGTTCCTTTCCCCAAAAAAAGCGTTGCGCTAAACAAAAAAAGAAAAACGAAAGGTAAAAAACAAAATCACCCAACTGATGCGCCGAACAGAGCACCAAGAGCAGAACACAAAGAAAGTCATCCACTGCCGTAGTGTCCCGTGCTCAACGGGATAGGGAAGTTAAAATCTAGTCACAGTGAAGAGAAGAGAGAAGGCAACAAAAAAACAAAAAAAAAAACAATGGTACCACTGCAAGCGCCATACAGTGTGGGCCAAAACGGGCCATCAGTTTCGGTGGACCAGCGGGCTGGCAAATGGTGGCAACGTAAATCCAGCAGCATCCGCCAAGGGTTGGCTGGCGCAGCGAAAAACGTCATCTGAAATTCGGTTGGCAAACGAAACGAAACGAAACGAAAAAACAACCTTCCCCCAGGTTTTTGTTTTTGGTTTTCTTGTTACTGCACAACAAAACAACCAACAAAACAGTAAAACAAAATCCAAAAAAAAAAATCGTCACTGTTTGTTAGTGTGTTTTTAGTGATTATTTCCCATCCGATTGCCTCGCCGCGTGGTCACTGTGGTGCGGTGCAAAAGAAGAAAGAAATAAAAAAAAAAAAACATCGTTACGCTGCCAACCTTTTCTGGTGAGAAGTTTTCAGGCGAACCCGTTCGTGAGTGTGCGGCCGGCTTAAAAGTTTGTTTTTTACTCCCCCATACTCGCTCAAGTGCAACTGTGTTGAAGGAAGGTGTGTGTGTGTATACATGCGTGTGTTGGTGTGTGTGGGGGAAAAGAAAAAATAGTGCTAGAAAAAAAATTACCTCTCTTCCCACCCAACCCCAACTACACCCCCCCCCCCACCCCTTCACAACCAACTCCCCCCACGGAAAAGTGATAAAGGGTGTGTTTTGGTGAGTGAGGAAGTGTGTTTGTGTGGTGTTTTCAGATTTTTCCGATTCCGTCAGTGGTATTACCGGCGTGGTATTGCACTCGTTGCTGTTTCCTGTTTTTTTTGGTGCCCGTGCTGCTGTTCGTGTGCGAAAGTTTGCTGTTTTTTTTTTCGTTTTGTTCCTCCCCGGTGCGCTTATACCTTTAGTTTAGGGGGAAGTATTTGCATTCCCAGCTTCCAAGCGTCGTCATCCTAGGGTACCCCCGGGGGGTTACCCGGTAAAGACCGGTGGAATTATTCGTGGTTGGTGCTCAGGTTTTTTGTTGGTGTTGCTTTCGTTTACGTTCGGTGCTATTCCATTACCCATCTGTGACTCGAGTTTTATTTTTCCCCCCGTTTTTCAACACCGATTATTTGCATTCCTTCCATTTCGTCGTGAGCGAAAGGTCAGCGCGCTCACGCTCGCCACCGTGCAACACGAAATGTGAAATTGTGCGGCCGTGTGACATTTGAACGAAAATTTGAGCCACATTTTACGTGTATCATCATCACCCGCGTTCCCGTGGTCACAGCTACAAACAAGAGGAGAAGAAGAAACTAACTCTCGTGCAGCGAAACGTCAGGAGCAACACGGTACAAAAAAACCCAGCATTATGGAGATTATTAAAATAACAGTTTTGCTGCTGTGGTCCGTCGCATCGAGCGTGCTAGGATTAGCGAAAGGTGAGTGTTTGAGCAGGGTTTTCCGTTCCATATTGTTTTCGTCTCCACTGTGCCCCGTAGAAGACTTCTTGGTATTATACCGGGATGAACTATGTAGGGATGCCCTTTGTTTTTTTTTTGTTGGGGCTCGTAGAATTTAATAGTCAGTTGCGCGAATTCTTGCCACGGTGCTCATTTGCCGAGAGTTTTTTTTCCCACAAACTATTCTCAGCATCGAGTGGGTCAGCTTATGTTGTTTGACAATTGGGTGGAAAAAAAAGTGCTTTTTCATCGTACCTTTGCCGTGCTAGGTCGGAATAAAAATCTGATGTTTTAATTGCTTCAGCATTTCCATTCGAGGTGGATAGTTCCGTGGCTCAGCTCTTCAACGAGTAAAAAGTTGTTTTAATGGATCTTCCTAGCGTGAGGAGGGTTGATTTAAATGTGGCAATGTATTTTTTTTATCTGCTAGCAAGCAGGATTATTTGTAGGGGAGAGTTAATAACAAACCCTTGTGCTTTAAATATGAGAGCAATAACAACGGATTTGGTGTCCGTTTTAGGATCCTCAATACGTGCTCACAAATAGCTGCGACCTAAGCACATTGTTAGCGTGTTAATTTTAGTAATTTTTGTTTTTTAATAAAATGTGATACAGTGTCATAAAGTTAGAGTGAAATACATGAAAGGAGCACGTACAAACATAGGTGCAAAGAACATTGAAACATTTCCATCAGTTCGTTTCCACAATGTGGACCAATTACTTAGCAAGCAAACAACGTAGAATAAGAGCCAGGATAAATATTACTTGAAACAAATGAAGAGGATGGAAAGGAAGTTTAGAGTATGACTCGGAACAATTACTGCAATTATGTTTCGGTCTCCATCAGACATACCATGGAGACATATTGAAGCACTTTGGATATTTGTTCTAGAAGATCCTGTGAGTAGACTGAGCTGGTTGGAGACCTTAGATCCAAGTTAGCTAAGAGCTGTTCATGTAGAATAGTGCTGTTCAACCAATCCTGAACTACGCCATCGAGCAATAATTGATTCTTGCTAATAGTCTTATCTCCAGTATAAGGGATGATGACTCCACGAACAACTTTATTGCTGAAACTCTGTCGATTACTAAGCGATGTTTCATACGTTATCCTGGTGTGAGTAGCGAAGTGCATTCAATGCTGAATAACCACTTTAAGTACAAAATATGTTGCCAGAACAAAAATTTTCCTGTTCAGCAGCCTACGAATCCAGCTGGAGTTGTAATTTATCATCGGTGTAGACGTGCAAATATCTACCTTGGAGGAATGATGCCGTGGGCCTATAGACTACAGCTCAAGTCCTTTTTTTGGACATCTCTAATTTGATGCCACAAGGCATATATTGGACA
>CM032177.1:32010376-32021820 GCA_018908115.1 Anopheles rivulorum | reverse complement strand
TACAGGGAGACCAGCTCGAAACGGATTACCTTTGAGTGAACCGTACTACCGGGTTTTGTCGTGTACGAGGGACTTCGCGTCCCAATTGCACGACCCTTTGTCTCCAGGGTGCCCACTTGCGAGAATTGTAGCCAGATTGGCCACGCAAAGGAGTTCTGCAGTAACAGGACCAAATGTGTGAAGTGCCAGGGTCCGCACTTGTCCTCGGACTGCACCGCAGCGCCATTCAAATGCGCTCAGTGCAAAAAGCACTGGCACGAACTGAAATCGTGCCCGGTGTACAAGAGGACACAAGCGGAGCTCAAAAAAGCTCAATATCAGCTTGCGCAAAGGTCCTACGCTGAGGTTCTTATGGGTGGACCATCAAGCGAAAACGCCTACAGTCTTTTGGCCGGAGAGCACGCCCTCCCCGGTTCGGAGACAGTGCGTCCAACGATCTCGGAGGTGGTGGTGAGAGTGAAGAGGACGGTGAGTCGTCGCCGCAGGAGAGCCCCAAAGAAGGCTACACCTTCTAAGGAGAAAAAATCCTCTTCACCAAAAGAGAATAAAATTTCTCCTCCCCAGGCACCCCCTCGTCCGGCAAGTGCCCCCCGTCGCCTGTCCCATAAAAGAATCCAGCAAGACGAGGTTCTCCCCTCCCGCCCTATCCCTTCCCTAGCATCCAACTCCCGGCCCAAGCTACAACAAAGGCTTAGGGCCCGTCGTCAGGCCCTTCAGGAACCGATCTGCTTGTCCAGCCTGATCGATTCCCTGATTTCAGCACTCGGAATACCCGAGCCGCTGAAAAGCATAATAACAATGGCACGACCTTTTATACAAGGCGCCATAAAACAATGGCTTGGGCAATGGCCTGCTCTGAGTACGTTAGTACGATTGGACAACTAATTTTCCAATGGCTAACATACTTCAATGGAATTGTAGAAGCTTTCTTGGCAAAATTGATCTTTTTAAAGCGCTGACCAGCAAACACAAAACAGACGTGTTTGCCGTCTCTGAAACTTGGCTTACCCCAGACAAAAATGTAACCTTCCACGGATATAATATAATCCGTCAAGATCGAATAACTTCAGGTAGGGATAGTCGTGGTGGCGGGGTGCTGATTGGTGTCCGTAAGAACATACAATTCTCCCGGATACCGCTCCCCCCGCTACACGTTACTGAATGTGTCGCAATACAGGTAAAGCTAGGCGATCTTGACTTATCACTTGCATCTGTTTATATCCCCCCGGAAGCCGAGATTGAAATAGAGAAGATCACAAGGGATCTTGACAATATAGCAGCAGCTATAAAAACGCCCTTTTTTATCCTAGGAGATTTTAACTCTCATGGACACGACTGGGGATGCACCAAAGACGATTTACGTGCTCCAGTCATCAGGGATTTCTGCGACAAACATAGTTTGACAATATTAAACTCCGGTGAAACTACTAGGGTTTCAGGGCCTTTGGCGCGTGAAAGTGCAATAGACCTGTCTTTATGTCCAGTGTCGCTTGCTCTGGATACTACATGGAAGGTTATCCAGGACCCGAATGGCAGCGATCACTTACCGATTAAAATTGTCATCACTGGGAGGAGTCGTTCAGTTGAAACCACTCCTGTCAAATGCGACCTGACAAGGAACATCAATTGGACGAGGTACAGCGAACTCATGTCAGATTCGCTGTCATCTGTAACATCCAGTTTAGATCCACTAGTGGAATACGAAAAACTCGTAAAATGTATATACGAGTGCGCCCTTTCTGCCCAAAAAAAGGAACCCCACCAAACAAGGTCCTTTAGGAAACCTCCCACACCTTGGTGGGACAGAGACTGCCAAGCTGCATACGTAGCGAAGAGGAAGGCCTTTGGCCAATATAGACGCTATGGCTCTATGGTTTTTTACGAGCAGTACAAAGCCTTAGAGAGAATATGCAAAAATCTGCTCAAAGCAAAAAAAAGAGGCTTTTGGCGGAAATATGTCGAAAGTCTCTCGCCTTCCACTTCGCTTCGTTCGTTGTGGAATATGGGTAGAAGGATGCGTAACAAACCCACAATTAATGAGAGCGAAAATTTTTCGGGTGACTGGCTTTTCAAATTTGCGGAAAAAGTCTGTCCAGATTTCGCTCCTGCGCAGAAATTTGAGACTCATGCGCCTTGCGGTGATCCTAGCATGGATTCACCTTTCAGTATGGTCGAGCTCTCCCTTGCTCTCCTATCTTGCAAAAATTCTTCTCCAGGTCTGGACAATGTCACAAGCAAATTGCTTCGAAACATGCCAGACGTGGCGAAGAAGCGATTATTGAGCATTTTCAACAAAATGTTGGATCTCAATGTCGTTCCGCAAGAATGGCGAGAGGTGAAAGTAGTCGCTATTTTGAAGCCTGGCAAACCGGCATCAGAGCACGGGTCTTACAGACCAATATCCTTGTTATCGTGCTTGCGCAAATTATTCGAGAGGATGATTCTTTTTCGTCTGGACAACTGGCTGGAATCCAACGGCCAATTGTCCCGTACCCAGTTTGGATTTCGCAAGGGAATGGGTACAAATGATTGCTTAGCGCTCCTTGTCACAGAAATAGAGTTGGCACATACTCGTAAAGAGATGTTGGCCTCTGTATTTCTGGATATTAAAGGGGCATTTGACTCAGTATGCATAAACATACTGAGTCAAAAACTACAAAACGCGGGGTTACGTCCAAAACTAAACACTTACCTTTGCAACCTCCTTTCAGAAAAGGCAATGAATTTCGACAATGGTCTGGTTCAAACAAGACGAATCAGTTTCTTTGGACTTCCACAAGGGTCCTGTTTGAGCCCCATTTTATATAATTTTTATGTCAATGACATAGATTCTTGCCTGGCGCCAAACTGCACTCTAAGGCAACTTGCAGACGACGGTGTTGTCTCAGTCGCTAGCAACAACACCGTAGGTCTACAAAGCCCTTTGCAATCCACTCTTGATAATTTGCAACAGTGGGCAAACAACCTAGGTATCGAGTTTTCACCTGAGAAAACTGAAATGCTTGTATTTTCGTTTCATTACGACACACCTAAAAACAGGCTTGCAAATGTCTATAATCCTATGTTTGACATATGGTTATATGGTAAAAAGATAAAAATTGCCCAAACTTTTAGATACCTAGGCGTTTGGTTCGATACTAAAAATGTGTGGAGGTCACATACAGAACAGCTGGCAATAAAGTGTGCCAAAAGAATCAACTTCCTCCGAACAGTCACAGGATTCTGGTGGGGTGCACATCCACAAGACCTCCTGCGACTTTATAAGACAACGATTCTATCCGTCTTGGAATACGGATGCATCTGCTTCTTTTGGGCATCCAAGACGCATATAATAAAACTGGAACGTATCCAATATCGATGTCTTTGAATTGCGCTGGGCAGTATGAAATCCACTCATACAATGTCCCTAGAAGTGATGTCCGGAGTGATGCCGCTAAAACTACGATTTTTGCAACTATCGCTTCGCCTTCTACTGCGTTCCACAGTATCCAATCCACTAGTGATTGACAATTTCAAATCGCTACAAGAGGCAGGCTCTAAATGCAAAATCATGAATGTGTATCATGATTTTGTGTCTTTACAGGCTAACCCTAGTGCCACAAGAGCATCAAACTGCGCCACTTTACCGGAGTCCTACAATTCCTTTTTAGTAATCGATAACTCGATGAGGGAGGAAATGAAGGACATGTCACATGATCTTCGCTGGAGGACAGTTCCCAGCATTTTTCAGAATAAGTATGGCCATCCCCACAATAAACAGTTCTTCACAGACGGATCCTCTTCGGAGGCGGGCACGGGCTTCGGTGTGTATAACACATGCACTGAAGCTTTCCACAAGCTTAGACAACCATGCTCAATCTATGTAGCTGAGCTGGCTGCTATCTTTTACGCACTATTGCTAATTAGTGCGTGTCCTCCGGACCAGTACTGTATTTTCACAGACAGCCTCAGTGCTGTGGAAGCACTGAAGTCCGTTGATTCCATTAAGAGCTCCGATTATTTTATCCGTAAAATCTTGGATATGCTAAGCTCTTTGTTTAATAAAGCGTTTCGAATATCGCTTATTTGGCTACCAGCTCATTGCAATATACCAGGCAATGAAAAGGCAGACCTTTTGGCCAAACGAGGTGCCTCTGAGGGCAGCTTTTTTGAGAGGCTGATTCCCCCTCACGAGTTCCTTCATACCCCACAACAGCTATGCGTGGCACGTTGGCAGGGCATGTGGGATGAAGATGAGCTCGGGAGGTTCCTGCATTCCATCACACCACAGGTATCCCTGCGTCCCTGGTTTCATGGACTCCCGGTGGGTCGCGCGTTCATCCGTATGATGTCAAGACTTATGTCGAACCATTATGCGATGAATGCGCACCTTCAACGTATAGGCGTGTCCGACTCCAAGGTTTGTAGCTGCGGTATTGGATTCCACGACATCGACCACATCCTCTGGTCATGCCGGGAGTTTGAGGCCGCAAGACCCGAATTATTAGCAGCCGTTCGGGCATCAGGAAGAGTCCCTGCGGTGCCGGTGCGCGACATTTTGGGACAGAAGGACTACGAGTACGCGCGGATACTGTTCAGCTTCGCCAAGGAGAACGGAATCACTCTGTAATCCTCTTTCCCTTCCCCTCCCGTAGTTGGTACGCACTTTGTCCCGTATATTGTTTTCTGTATCTTTGTTTTTGACCATATGCAACTACTGTTCTGAACACACCATTTTTAGAACAGTGGTTGCCCCGTCTTGTTATAGTTTACGTTAATTGTTTTATTGCCGTTTGCTAGCGCCAAGAATTACAGGCAGCAACTGGAGACCAGCATTAAGCGTCGACCCTGAGGACAGGCATGTTTGCACAGGATAGACAAGAAGACAACCTTTGAAACGAATTTTTACCGAGCTCACCCGGGATAAGGTGCAATGGTGGAGGAAGGAAATGTCCTTCCACCCCCCTTATAGCCATAGATATAGAATTAAGAAGAATAATGTTAGATAATAAGTATAGCTTGTAAGATATACGGCTTGGCCGTCATGATAAGAATAAAAAAAAAAAAAAAATCATTGCAAAAGAAGGAACCACGGCAAACCATTGAAATAAATATAGTTGCTCTTATTTTGTACCTTGTTTCGTTATCATTTGGTTTCAATACATCAAGACCCTTTTACATGGGTATTACGTTCAAGTGTGAAAGTTTGTGCCATTTTACGGCTTCCTTTCAAGCGGAACTTTGGAAGCAAGTTCATGTGAAACATGTTAAGGTGCATGTGAATTTCTTCGCCACTTGCCGGAACTTGTTCAATGTGGAATTAATTCCATACAAAGCTTTTCCCAACCGGCACACATGAGAGGTCCGGATGGAAAAGCTTTGGCAAAATGTGCAAGAGTTTGAGAAAGTTTTGCTTTTGTACAGTATCGAATTCGTTGTACCTTAAGTTTAAGGATGGGTAACAGATTACATACTCAAGAAACATTCCGTCGTAAGCGTGTGTTGTAACATTTTTATTATGGAAATGTAAGATCAAATGATGACTTTTGATGACTTTTTATTATGTTGAACTGGTTTCATATTATACGCGCCTTTAATGTGTGTTAAAGATAGCTACAGGACTGACCTATATAAATCCAGTTGAAGACATTGACTCGTAAGACCTATTGAGTTACCTATACCAACATGATTATTATAAGGACTAGAAAGACTTTGGGTGTTAACATCAACTATCATTTTTTTTCACGATTATTAAAATCATTAGAATTTAATGTAATGTCTACACGTATACATGTTATAAAATAAATACTAAACATCTGATACAAGTAAATATGTTTATTAAGAAAAAGTTTAAATGATTTTCGTAGGTTTTCGTTCATGTTTGAAGTCATCATAATTGAAAAGTTCAAGAGAACGGTTTGCTGACATAGCCATGTCAACAATCCGTTGCCAAGAAACTCGGTCCGTTATACTCCATTTCCGACTGCATCTAATCTTCGACAAGTTTAGCTATACTTGATCCAATCAACAAGCTCTCTGTGCTCCTGTAAGGTCGTGCTGATCATCGTCTTTGTAGGGTATGAGTCCTGGAATCCTCATCTTGTACCCTTCGGACTTTGGTACCGTCAGGACATCGAAAAAGATAGTCTTTAGAATTAGTTGTTTGAAAGTGGCGAGCGCAGTGGCGTCTTTCGTCCTTGATGTCCCGTGCCCATAGACGACTACCAAACGTAGTCCGTATATGGTGTCTTTCGTATATTTATGGAGTCTTTTGGATTGTTGGAGTTTATGGAGCCTATAGTAGGCTCAATTCTCCGTATCAATATTCGAAGTTTCGTTGATATCTGAAAGTACAATCGTTCTAAGGAAGTAGAACTTCTCAACCATCCCTAGATCGTCACCGTCTACTGACGCTTTTGCCCCCAGATGGGCCCAATTACGGTGAAAACTACCAGCAATCAGGTATTTATGTCTTCGTCTAATCGATTCTCAATACAAATGCATAAGGAACCAGAGCTGAATGTACATCATACAGGAGTCTCCATCCATCGTCTTGCCTCAGTCTTCGGTGAGTTTTGAACAGTTCCGACAGCAATGTCACCGGTGATAACAGGTGATGCATGGGAATCTCTTGCTCACGACACTTTTTGGTAGGAATGATATAACTTTAAAATGTTTTTTATGCATCAGTTAGGCTAGAAAAGAATCCTAAATGTTCTCCAATTTCAAGAATACACATGAAAATCTCTGTAAATGATTCTTACCACAATAATTTTTGCGTTACAAACCAACATTTAATACTACCAACACAAAACGAATTACAAATCCACATATAGAACAAAGCCGAGACCATATTCCGGGAGAGCATGTGTGAGAGTGTTTTTATCCCTAACAAAATTTCCTGCATCTGATTTGTATAGATAAAAATGGCTGCATTTATTCGATATCAATATCAATTACCCATTGGTCGGGGCAACAAAAAAGAGAGCAAAAAAAAAAACAAATTTGATCAATAAATGCAATTAAATATTCGTCCATATTTTTCTCGAAAAGTAAATTAAATTTGCTTTGCCATAGCACGGGCGTGCGGCTTGGTCCCGGCGGCTTGGAGTCGATTTAATTGCAATATCCTGTCAGTATGAATCGAGTGCACCTGGTTTCGCTCCACGATCGCTGCCAATATCGATAAATTATCCTACGTGCCGCGCTCCGGCAGAAGGAAATGGGACAAAAAGAAGGCAAAAAGTGGGAAGCAAAGATGGAAGAAGAAGGATAGAAAAAGTTCTAAAAAGAAATAGGAAACCTCTTGTTGCAAATTTCGGGCTGGAGCTGGAAGGCCACCCGGCCAGGAACGGAAACCAGCTGCGTTGGTAGAGAATTCTTTCATCCAACCATAGCCGCCATCCCTTCCGGTGGTTTGAAAGTTAGCTTTAATTTAAAGATTACTGGCACGGGTATCGATGGTATGGATCGGATCGGGAAAATGTCAGCCATGGCATGGCATGGCATGAGAGTGTAAGCGTGACGGCGGTTCGGTCGCGTCGAGATAGGCTGCTGTGGCTTCAAACAGCGACATTAAGCTCCCGTTCCTACGGCAAAGGATGATTAGTAACGTGAAGCAACAGCACGGTGAACGTGAAAGCAATGAAGAAAACGGAACGGAACCTGCAGATGCTGCCATGGTAACGGACCAGTCTGTGCGATTAATGTGGAAAGAAATCGCGAGAGAAGCGAATGATAAATGAAAAGAAGATAATCGAAACTGCTAGTAATAGCGTGCCAACCCGGCGCGGTTGAAGCGAATCTTCCAGAAGAAAAAGGAAGCAAGCGAAACAACGAAAGAAGAAACGTTTGTTCGAATTTTGGAACTCCAAAAAATCCAAAACGGTGCCGGTGGCGTAGTGGTGTGGGATATTTAATTTATTGCTTCCGCTGGAAAGTGCACCCAAACCCCCCTCCCCCTCTCTCTGTTTTATTGGGGGTGGGTTTTGCTTTTTCGCCTTCAGGCAACGGCTTAATTTTCTTTGCTTTGTCGCTTCCTTTTTTTTTGCTGTGTTCTTCCATCGTCCAGAGAGTCTTCGGCACCTTTCCGTTGGCTATGCGTGTCATAGCAACCTGGTGTCGAAAGATGAACTCATCGAAGCAGGCGGTTCGCGTTCGTAAAGCAAAAGCACCAAAGCGAAAGCTTCCCTGGGTCACTGTGTGAATGGAAAAGAGGGACTGAGGGGAGGGTTTGATGAGGTGTGGTGGTCGACCGTTCGCTTCCCCCTCCCCCTTTATTTTTTTGTTTGCTGCGCCACCCATTCTGACGATGGGTTGGCGTGTTTGGTGATAGTGAAAATGTAATCCCCTGATTACGGGACCCGAGTGAAATGAATCGCATAACCGTGAATTGGCGCACGGCGATGTTTACCGGGGGTTTGGAACCCGAGTGGGGTCGTGTGGCAGGGCAGTTGGAAAGCTAAAGCCAGCTGGAAACAGCTGGAGCTGGTAGAAAACATTCAATTTAGAAAGTACTACGCTCCTGTCCAACTTCCTTTTTTGTATACCTGCAACAACTGCCAGTGCCGGACCTGCCGCTTTCAGCACATACCCGCCAGAAAACGGGTTATTTAGTGTTCGATAATTTGATTTACGATCGCTCGGGTCTTTACCCGGTTCCGTTCGTGGAGAAGCGCAAAAGCAAAGGGGGAAGAAAGGGCCGCTGGGTGAAAGGTGGTGGTGGCTCGCTGGTCGGTGCTCGGATGCGCCTTGGAAAAGGGAAACATCATCTTTAAGGTTTCCACCTTGAAGGTGATGTTCGCTGGTTTGGTCTTCTCCGTGTGCCACCATTTGCTATGTAAGCGAACAGGCAGCATTAGAGACAGTGCAGAGCACTGCAGTGCAAAGAAGTGGGTTCGTAGAACGTTACGGATTTTTTCTTGGTGCGTTGCTTTGCGAGTACAGTTTCGTGTTGGATATGTATTAAATTATCATTATGGATGATTAATATAGTTTGTATCGAACGTGCTATCCTGCCGCTGGCAGTTATGCTCGGGACGGGTTCTCGGGTTTCCCTTTGTTTTTGTTTTATGCATCGTATTCCAACAGCTGTTCATACATTTACACCAAGCAAACAATGTTCCGCTTTTCAATCAAAATCGTGTAATTTGTAGGATTTTCAATTGTTTTAATTCAGCAGTCGAATGTGATGAATAAATAATGGGTTGGAAGGTTGTTATTTTACTGTGCTACAGCATTGTATTTTTTTATGACAATAAGTTTGAAACATTGTGGTTTGTTTTGTGTATTTTATCTGCTTCTGGTATTGATTATCTCTTCTTTGTTTTTTTTTGCAGCAATTATGTGAATTATTGGGCTGCTCCAATAATTATTGATTTTAAATTAATTAAAATTCGTTGCTATTTAACTGTAAAAAATGTATAACATACCAATAAAATAAATAAACAAGATCGATTGTGAAATTAAAGTCAGGAATGATAAAACCATTAAATATCTTACATAATAATGCAATAAAACGATAAATATTCAAGCAGTGGGTTGTAACGATAACAATCAACACAGAGTTTCGTGGAACAAATGAAAAGAAAGGTGTTTGAAAAGAAGTTTCGTGAGATACAACGTCTTTCAACGACTGATATCAATGTCTACCTGATGGTAATTGTTTGCCTTTTCAACATATTAAGCGATGAAAACATGTTTAATGTATGGCTTACTAACTACACCTAACCATATTTCCACCTTGCTAGTTAGCTACCTTCGTTCCTTTCAAATAGACCTCCAATTAGAGCGAGCTGGTTGAGCTTGAGTTTTACTTCGGATTGCAAAGGAAACTTTGGATTGTGTTCATGTATTCCTGGAATCGCCTTCAAATGGCTTAATAAAAGCATCACTTTGGTAAGGTAAGTCTAGCGTTGGTTTAGCTGGAAATGTTTGATGAAACAAACAAACCAAAATTTGTTAGTAAAAACTAGATAAACTTATTCTTATTCGAATGAGTGAAAGGGAGTTACCAGGTCTTTAAGATGATGAAATAACGGAAGTGACCTAGCTCAACACACGACATCAGCCATAACAATAAATGTAAGTACTTTTACACTGTTAGTAGGCCGATATCAAAGAAGTGAATTACCTACGAGTATAAACGCGCGGAGAGTAACATTTTGACAGTTCGATGCTGATTGTTTTGAATTGAAGAAAAAATTGAAAATCATTTTTGTAATGAAATAAACTTAACAGACGTTGTTTAAGTAACCAAAAAACAAAAGCTATCTTGTTACGAAGCTTCAAACTCATGGAATATTGTTTTAAACATTTCAAAACGCCCTATTGACAAACGAGTCAACATGTCTGTTGCGAAGTTATACCCCAAAGAGCAAACTCTCGCCATGCGAAAAAGCATCTATTCAAGGTTCGAACATGTGTTCCTCAACACACCTTCATTCAAATTGGTACCTAGAGTTTCTCGGAATACAGTAAGCTGTTTTATTTGTTTTTTTTTCCATATTTGCACACATGGTTAATAAGTACCTGGCGTAAGCTTTTATTTCTAAATTGCTTTTTACTTGTTATGTAATTAAAAAAGGACAAAATTTACTATCTAAAAGTTGGTATTTTAGAACCTTTAGAAACGTCCACCATTTTGTACGACAAGCACTAGATTAAAGCATATCATTATGAGTTACTTTAGTAGCGCCATCAGACACATCCTGAGGCTTTTAAACCTTCGCTTCCTTATTCATATTGGTGGACGGTTTATTGTGAATGAACGATTTAGCTACTGTAGCTGCATCGTTAAATCAAAAAACATCTCTTCGTATACAAACAGCGAGGAAGTTGAGAAGAAAGAAAGCAAAAAAAAGCTTATCCAAACATGTTCCCTGTTAGCTCATTCCAGCCGCTCGTGTTTTGATGTGGCTCTACGACCGTACCATACATTCTTCTCACACTGCCTGTGAATGGCGTTCACCATGGTTTCTCATTCGTTAGTCCATGCGAATAAATCGAATTGAACGGAGAAGGATAATAATATCCAGCTGGACGGACCATGCAAACAGAGTTTGGGAAGAGAAAAAATTTGTAAACACACACACACACACAATCCGCTAGCAACGGCAACAGCAGCAATGGGAAGGCGTTGAAGGTACACTAAAGATGAAAAGAAACTAAATATATATTGTATGTATGTATGTATATTTATACAGCGCAACACAAACACAACATGACAAGCAGGCAAGCAAATGGTTGGAACTGGGAACCTTGGGTGGACAAGTCGTTCGAACGCAAACGAAACGCAAATGACCGTACCTCACGGTCAAAGTGAAATCACAGCGTAGCGTCGATTGTCGATCCGGTCGTGTTTGGGTCGAGAAAACATACGTGTGCGTACATGTGTAGTAGGCGGTGGGCGATTGAATGAAAGAAACAAAAACGGTTTGGATCTGCACACTCGGTCACCCACCAAA
>CM032177.1:31988368-32002817 GCA_018908115.1 Anopheles rivulorum | reverse complement strand
GGTTGGTGTTAATTTAGGGTTGATTAGGTTGACGATGAGCTGCTGCCGTGAGTCGTGAGATACGTCTCGTCAAATCGTATGTTATGACAGGTTTGATAGTTTTTCCCATCTGCCTGCGGGTGTTTGTGCGTAGAAGCAGTTCCCACGCGCGCGAGAAACCTTCCCGAATGGCAACGAATGGGAAGGAAATGCTTTACAAATGCTGCAAAAGAATAACACGGCGAGCAGCATGGGGCGAGCATCCGTGCTTCAGTGCTTGAGACAATTATTTCCAAGAAAACAAAGCTCAAATTGTTGGTGCGGGCGAGCTGGAGATCCGAGGTTGCAATCGGCATAAATTATGTCTAATCTTGCCACTCATAGCTGTTAATCTCTTCATCCACGCAATCCACGAACAAATCTGCCGAACCTTTCCATTCGGTAGAAACCACTTTCCTGCTGGCAGAAACTTGCTTCACCCGACCCGAAATGGACCAACAAGGTGGAAAGATAAAACTTGTTTTTTGTTCTTCCTCTGTTTGCAAGTGTGTGTTTTTTTTTTGTTGGTCGTTCTGTGGCGAAAAATCAACAACTTTGGCACTTTAGAACGATGAAGCAGGTGGGCAGTTGGCATGAAAATTAGTGAATTGTTTGTTGAAGTTACTGAGGGAAAGCCACCGGTTGGAAGAAGAAAGATTGATGTAACAAGCCGAGTGAAAGGAAGCGTTAAATAACAGTGAATTCCAATGTTTTACTGTGAGGTTTCACTGCAAACTGAGACTTCTGGGCTGAGCGTGAGAGCAAAACTTTAACGGTGCGAGCGCGTAAATTATGCAAAGCACGATGGCTTAATGCGATTATCCTAAAACAGGTTGATTAATTCATAACAATGGTGGGTGTGATGTCTTCTGTCCAATAACTAATCGCTACAGTCTATTGCGTTTGTTCTTGAGGGAATGTTTAATTTGTGGGTGTGTATGTTAATCAAATTAAACTTAATATATGTGAAGAAAATGTGTAACAATTCGATTTAGTGGAGGATTAATTAAATTTATAAATAATATTTCATACTGGTCGTTTTGCTCATCGTTCAAGCTGTTAATGCTTAAAGCTTAACTTTCATTTTCATTGCAATACAAATGCTTTTGTATTAAACACTCGAAAAAAACAACTGCGCAATCGTTATCAATTAAACCGTGAATGAGCATCACTTTCCAACGATATAAAAATAAATTCAAACGTTTATGCAAAATGTGCACATACACATTAACAAAAACAACAACAACAAAATCGTGGATCACCTTCACAAAAGCAGTGACTAACTACAACGGGATAAAAAAAACCATTCCTAGTATTGCGGAGCTCAGCTTCCGTCAACTTTTGCACCAAACAATAGACTTCTGGCTGTTCATTTCTGTGGCATGTGACACGTTTATCTTGCCAAAGACACACACACACAAGCGCATGTAGCATTCATTTCATTGTCCGGCCCTTTGTCCCGATGGCAAAACCGTTTGAAGCAGACGCTAGTGGGAAATGTCTGTTCATTTTTTTCATCTCTCTCTCTCTCTCTCTCTTTCTCTCTCTCTCGGTCGCTCCTAACTCATCATGGCCGATTTCAAAATCACTCACTCACATATGATTGATGGTCTGGGTCGTTGGTTCTGATTTTGCTTCTTTTATTAAGCTGCTAGACGCAGGCGACAAAAAAAAAAGCTCTTCCCCCCGGACAACACGGTCGGCCATGTCTGCCGCTTTGTGTTATGCTCTCTTTTTGGGCAAACGTTAGAGAGAAAGGTTGATAAAAAAAAGGAAATCCCGATCTTTTCCCTTTTCTGTTGGATGAATATTTGTAGGACGAGGTTGAATTTCGACCGCTGCAAGAAGGGGTCATCCGGCTAATCAGTTTGTCGGAGGCCGCTGTCATGCCGTGGCTTTAGACTTGTCAGACAGGCGAGGTGAGTTCGTCAAAAACCAGTTTTTTGGAAGCTCCACAAATTAAGCACGCGTGCAATTGGATTTGAACAGCTGCGTTTTGTTTCGCTCTGTTGCGTGTGGAGTGCCACCGTGGCATGGTCGACAAAACATTCAGCTGCATCCACCTTAAAGCGTGTGCGCAAGGGAAATTGTGTGCAATGGCAAGGAATGGCTGATAAAGTAGGAAGGCCCATTGTATTCGAAATGATCAGACACATATAGACAGACACACACATGGTGTAGATCAGTTTTGCAGCTTCTACCTTGCGCATTGGTGATGGTTTTCAAATATTTTATATGATTTTTCCGCCTGTAAGAACATCATGTTCAACATGGATTGATTTCGCTTTCTGCTCCTAGTTTTTTTTTTTGAGTCAGCATGCGAGAGATGATCGTTGTTTTTTGTGTGTGTGTGTGACTTTTTTGTCCTTTTGGGTGGCAATAAAATCCGAGTTGTTGTGTTTTTTTTTCCTGGGAGTCATTCTGCCATATGGAGGACTATTCTCATATGTCAAATGTCATATTCATGAGCTGGGACATAGGCTTGGCGCTCGGTTCCGGCTGGCCCAGTGCCAATGTGTCTGTCGGATGAACGGAGGCATCAGGACGCTGGCCAAAACATGAGAAAAAAAGCCCAATCGAATGCTGTCGTACGTTGCGGGCAGATCAAAGACAGGAAATTGTTTTGTCAAAATGACCCACTTGCGGCGGTGGGTCAGCTTTCATCAACAGTTCATCCGAAGGTTTCCCTCGTCGGTGGTACCGGAGTAAGGAGGGTTTTGGAATTTAGCTGACGTTTTGCCACAAAATTGAGCCACAGTTTTTTGTCGATGGTTGGTCCACTGCTCGGCACGAAAGTAATGCTCGGTTGACGGTGAGAAGGAATGATCGCCAAAAAAACCACAACCACGGGTGAAAGTTACTCGTCACATCACCAAACTAAAGTCCCATTTTCGTGGCCTCAATGGTATCCGCTCTTTCTCCACCGGGTATCAAATCGGCCACTCGAATGCAGTCAGCACAAGGACAAAAACAAGGACAAAAAGTCAGATCGTTCCTCGCGGCTTCCCAAAGTCTTCCTGCATACAAGAAAACGGAAGTTTCGGTGCGCGTTTCGTTTGGGCTGCTATGGAAAGACACATGACGAATATGGGAGTGGGGAGGGGGGGGGAGGGGTGGTGTAGTAGGCTCATCGTTCTTCAGGCAGCCAACACGCACGCAAACTTTATTCCACCAGAGCAGAGCGGTGGACAAAACTTCATCGTCGTCGGTGTCTTCTGCGTGGTGAGACCCACGCGCGACTTTTTCCCGGGAACCATTTCCCACTCCAAACGTTTGGACCGTTCGGCAAAACAAACATTCCGTGGTACAGGCCGCCCGTCTTACAGCGTTGGCCCCCTCTTCCACCCACCTGTCCACCATTTACGTTCATGACGAATGGCGTCATAAATATCCGGCCATTGCAGTAAATGTGTAGCAAAAGAGTATGGTTGTAACCGGCGGACGGAAACCTATACCCGGGTACCTATCTTCCTTGCTGTTACCGGTACTGCCGCCTTGTCTCATTCTGCTAGCCGTGCTTCAGTGGTTCCATTTCCCCCCCCCCGGCCCGGCTGGTTACGGAACGGGTGGCAACGTGCGTCACCTTGATATGATAATTTATTCAACTGCTTCGTCTTCGGCCGTTTTCGGGCTTCGGAAAAGGGCGGCCGAAGCGCTGGGTGCCGGGTGCCATAGTTTATTTATGACAGCACATGGCCCAGGACGAGCTTGTTCGTTCGTGAGCTTGTTTGCCATTTGCTTGGGCCCACTTTTCCTCTTCCTCCCAACAAACGTGTCCACGTGTCCCTCCTGGTTCCTGGTGTTGGTGGTTCTTTGTGAAGTGTTTGCTGTACGTATGGCTTGTATTTTTTTGGTTTCCGTTTCGTTCTCCTTCTTCCTATTGTTGCCTATTTTCTTCAGACTGTTTTATTTTCCCCCAACCATGGACCCAGAACCGTTTGGGGGATGTCACCAGGCGGTGGGCGATGCGAAGGCCCGGTCCCGGAATAATCGATGCCATTCGATGTCTCTGTTTGTTTGCGTTCTTTGCACTGTTTGACATGTCATGCTCGAGAGGGTGATGACTTTTATCCGTTGCCTGATTAGCTTTTTCGACCCCGAATGGTTTATTGATATGGTTCGATGAAGGAAAGCAACAAAAAAAAGGCAAATGCCAACCGTTGTACTACTCTAGACGATGGGAACGGTGCATGATCGACGACGATCTGGGCAGTATTTGGTTTGAAGCAAAACAAGATTAGATTGCTTGATACAAATGTTACCTTTGGCCGGTGTACAATCGGAAACGGGATTCGATGAGGATTTAAAAGCTCCCTTTGCGATAGCGATGAAACAGATTACTTAATACATCCATGCATCATGCTGTCCGGTTGTTTTTATTATCATTTTTAATTGAAGTGAAGTCGATACAATCTTCTTTTATTAGCGGACATAAAACTACATGGCAAAGTACATCAGGCAACGATAAGAGCGAAAAGGAGAGGAGAACGCTTTCTTTTGCGCTAATCGCAGCACTTTGATGTAATCGTAGAATATAATGACGGGTCTAATTAACGTTACAAATCTTTCGGAAATAAAGTGCAGGAAGTTCATTAGCGACTTTGTATCCTGCAACTTCGTCTCCAATCAGTTTATTTCAGCCCGGTCGGGGAGAAATGTTTTCCATCGCTTTTTCCCTTCCTCCCTGCTCGCTTTCTTCGCTCCCATCCTTACCACTTTCTTAACAAATGAGGCGCTCTTGTTGGTTGGGTGGTTGGTTCTGTTTTTTTTTGCTCCCCCCCCCCCTCTCTCTCTCTCTCTCTTTCTCTCTCTCTCTGTGTGTTACTTATTTCGATCCAATTAATGCTCATTCCAACCCGATGCTTCTTCAGTTAGGCATTTAGGGGAGATTTTCTTGCGCTCATCAAAAATCATCACCTGAAGGCGCTAATTCTTAACAAGATCGGTGGCGCAAGCCGTCGGCCGTAAATTGCGAAAATGGTTAGGTAAAGCGTTGAAGAAAATGGTCCACAATGCATTCGGGGTTGTGGGTTTTTTTCCTCTCCATTTTTTTCTTCTCTTTCTCCCATTCGTTCGTCGTCACCTTTTGCGGTGTGAAAATGTTGCCACTCTTCCTATCGGCCCAGGCAGCTTTCCGAGGCTTTATCGCTTTCAATTAACTAAACAAGCTCCTCGTCGTGGCGGTGTGAAAAAGAAGCTGCCGGGGTTTTCGGCCAAGATTTGTTAGGGCTTGTATTTTTTGTTGGTTTGTTGCTTTGTTGCTGCACGCTCTGTTTGTTGAGGACAAACGAAAAAAAAAGAAAGCAACTTACCTTAGCCGGAACATCCTCCAGCGTACATCGGCGTGATGCTCATAATGTCGTGGTCGATTGTTGAGATTGAAGGGTGCCTTTGCTGCTGAAGGAACAGAGAAGAGAGAGGGAGAGAAAGAGAGAGAGAGAGAAACATGACTAATGGGCTCGATGCAAGCCGATCCACTTTTTTAAGGCCGGTAAGGTTTTGGGAAGCAGCGCAGGAAAAGGTTGGTGCCAAAACAGCCTTCTTAGTGGAAGCATGAATTCATTTTCAACCGCAGAAATTTCATCAACTCCGGTTGCCGGCTCCAGTGAATGAGGTTTGTGAACCACGGTGCAAAAAAAAAACAGCCGGCCTCACCGGCAAAACTTCCCATTTTGCTTTGCTCGGTATGCCGGGTCTGTTCGGCAAAGGCTCTGCTCTCAGGCTGGATGTAAGAAACGCAGCGTAATTCATTATTTACGTTAAATTGTGCTACTGAATAAATTAAAATGCCTTCCCGCAAAAACTGGCCGGTGGTGGGAAGTAAGGGTTGGGGTGGGTGAACACAAAACTAGCAAGAAGGTGTATATCCTTTTTCCTTTTCCCTCTACCAAACCATGCGCTGGAAACTGTTCACCAGTGGCCAGAATTAAACGAACGCACGAATGGAGAAGATTACAGCGGAAGGCAAAAGAATGGCAAAAGCAAGAAGTAGAACAAGCAGGGAAAAGCAAGTTTTCACCCGCACGAAAATTGGGCTGGCCGAAGTGCATGCGAAAGACGGTGCTCTTGCGAACGGTAAAACTTTTTCCCCTGACTTATGCTTATGCCCGGGAACGGTAGAAAGAAAGTGAATGATGAGATGATCGACCTCAATCAAACAGGAGAAAGCGAACAACGTGCAATGAAGTGGAAAAGGGCAGGGAAAAAGCTGCTGCGATGTGGTGGCTTTGTATAAATTTCAATTCTTTTTTTTTTTGTTTTGCATTTTGCTTGATCTTTAAGCTTGTTCTGAGGGCTTGTCGCCTTTTTTTTCTTCTTTGCAGTTGCCTTCGGGTTCGTTGCACAAGGAGTCTATATTCGTTAGTGCAAAGTGGGTGATGGTTTTTTTTTTCGTTGTTGTTGTTGCCGTTGTTGCATTTACTTTTCTTCGACGAACGTTCTTGGAAGTAGTATTTACATTTGGTACGAATAGTACGAAATGAAATTGAGTGCAGGAAGTCGCTTTAATGAAGGGATAATTTTTCTCCGTATTTGGGTAGTGTTACGCTAGTGGTGGCGTTTGGTACGACTTAATATCCGATTGTCGGTGAATTTTGTACTGGTTCGCGTTGTCCTGTGGACGGTTTCACTTTGAGCAAGGTAAATTGCTTCAGTGTGGCATCTATCATGAGGCATGATGAAGATGGTTTTGTTTGCTTACATAATATTGTAAGCATCTCAAAGGGGCCATGAGGATTTCAATTAGGTGTAGTGCAGAAGGGAAAGATTAAGAGGATGAAATGAAGATTAATTGAAATCGTTGATTTAATTCCAAATGAAAACAAAATTAATTTTTTCTATGAAAATTAGTAAGTTAGTGTATCGCCCAAAAAATCAATATTATCAAGATTCATGCGGTTTTCATGTATTTTAAAAATGTACATAAAAGTCCAACTATTAATTGACATAAAGCTTATGAAGATTAACGCAGTTTTTTGCTTTGATGATTTTTAACATAGTTTATAATGCATCCTTTAATGGAGCCAGTACAACATATAAATGATTGTACAAAAATATTCTTTCGAATGACTAACCTTCAACGATTGAGCACACACAGTGCTCAACGATTCACAAGGTGATTGAAAAAGAAGATTGCTTTTAAGTCTAACATATTACCAAATGATTCCTGCATTTAACACTCATAACACTTTGCTCAGTTCACTTCACCGCAGGAACGTGTCCCTAAAATGGTGTTTTTTGATTGCCCAACTTTAAGCCGAACAGAAAGAAAGAAAATATTTCATTCTTATTCAAATTGATTGTATTTTTTTTGTTTATGCTTCATTTATGTTCATCTCAAAATAGATTTGACGAACATGTACGGGTAGCTCAGTTTGTCAGACTGTGTACCAAAACAATTATTATTATTTTCTTTATAATCTTTAAACCATGTAATTGTTTGTGTAAACAAGAAATAGTCTTAAATTTATAAACTTAATTTATTCATTAAACAATTTAAAACAATTTGTTCAGAAAATATTAACTTCTATCAGTGTTTTTAACTTTGGAATGTATATCTGCAACCATGCTTAGTCATGTCGAATTTGGCAAATATTTTATATTAGCTTCCCTCGCTTGAAGGCAATGGTCCTAAGGATGCTCAATGCTGTTCCTGCTATGCGAATGATTTATAAGTGATTGTGTAGTATAATTATTGTAGCATAAATGTTGTGATAAAAGTATTGTTTTAAATAATGGGAATGAGGATTTCACTAACTTATAACTGCTCTTATGAGTTTATCTGAAATTTCTATCTGTTTGCAAGAGTTGAAGAAATCTATTTCATATCGTATGATATTTGAATAAGCGAAGGAGATTTAATGTAAAGAACATTTAAGAGCTGCTTTTTTCGATTTTCCAATATTTGGTTTGTCCACCGGATGTGTTTCCTGCTTTCGTGCAATTCTTGAGTACGACCCAAAAAGACTTTATGGTTTTTAAATATTTTTCTCACACTTAACGTACCAATCGATTTTTATTTTGTCATATGCAACACCCCCCTCAAATGGTGCAAAATAAATTTTCCCTTTTCGACGGAGTACTCATGGAATCTGTGCACTTAATTATCATAAAACAAGAAACATTACTCCGTGCCATAAAAGTAATAAAATCATGCTTTATGTTACCGTGCCGTACCGATTGTTGCCGGTGTGCCAGTGCTGCTGCTTCTTTAGCTTATGCCTTGTTTTGCTCTTGTTTGAAGGCCATAAAGGCTTCGTTTCGGCTATCTCGTTAGCCGCCAGCCAGCATCCAAACATCGGTTCGCCCCATTAGCAAAGCTTGGCCCGGTTTTCCCGCAAGCAACAGCAAGAAACCTTTCGGTTGCTCTGTTGCAGACAAAACAAAGCAAGAACAAAAAAAGCCATGCTGCAGCTAGTGCCTTTCGGAACGATTTCAAATGGAGAACCATTTGCGCTCGCCACAATATTCTGCCCGTTTTTCCCGCTTTTATCATCACGTACCACACGCAAAGTACGGCCGTACGGATGCAGAAAGTTTTGGCCACGCTTGGTTTTGAAGCCCAAACTGCAGCGAACGGTGCACAAAATGCAATGGGAGGTAAATAGAAGTTTGGTCGTTTTATGCATTTCCTACTCGGATCAGTATCCGAGCCGTTTTCCTTAGTTGAAATTCGGTCCGGAAAGTATCTTTACGGACGGAAAAATAGTGACCACCGAACGAACCGGAGAAGCGCAGCGTTCCCGGTAATATATAATCCATTTTTATTTGGCAAACTGTGTGAGTCTCGTTCTACACCTCGAGAAACACCTTCCCCGATCGGTGAGTTCGTGCTCCGTTCGATTGAAGCACTGGAATGCATACCATTTCGGGAGGGGTTTTTATTTTCCTGTGTTGGTTTGTTTGGGGAAATTCGTTTGAAAATGCAGGTGAAGGTGAATTTTTGCTTGACCGAAAGTATGCTTATCGATTGCTGAAGCGCACCAGAATCGGTCCAAACGGAACGGAGAATGTTGGAAGATTCTAGGGCAAACATGTTCGGCCTGATGTATGGGGATGACCGCAAGAATATGACATTCCCGGCACGATGGGCGTGCATGTAAAAAAGGTGTTGACCAAGCATATTTGACTGCGAAGAAAATTCCACTCCTAGCGACAAGCTGGGAAACCGATCACCGACCACATAAGTGAACCGTACTTTAAAGTGGAATTTTTACGGAATTCTTTCGCGCGTTTGTGCTCCCGTCTGCCATTGAAAGGAATTTTCCTATTAAGAAAAGGTGTTCACACGTGAGTGTGTGTGTGTGTAAGTGAATTCCCGAACAAACGTAGCAAAACCGATGACAACGAGGTGCTTCAAATCCACTTTCCAGCACGGTTTATTCGAGCAAGCGTATTGTAATGTATTTCGCCAAGGTTGAGCATTGTAGTGGGTGTCACCACATTCACTTATCACAAGGAAAGGAAGGCATTTTTCGGCACACGGACGGCGAATGCTGGGCAGTGTGTAACAACAGCAACACAGTGAAGCAACCTCACACGCCACGAAGCGATCGAGCGAACCGAGCACAAAAGCAATGTGCTTTAGCAAATCCGGAAGCGAATTAGACACTCTGGGTCTCGTCGTAAAGCTTGCGTGGGAAAAAGGGGTTTGAGGCGGGAAAGGAGGAGGGGTAGAAGGGAAGGAAAAACCCAATAACATAATGTACGTCCCTCTTGTTGCGGAATGGTTGGCCGCATAATAGAATCATGACAATGAGTTTTTCCAATGCGCCCCGGCACTCGGCGTGCAGTGGATCCGTGCTAGTGGGCATGGGTTATGCTGCGGGTATGTAAACACGATGCTAACCAGAACGAGCCCAACGATGGCCATAACGACATTACGTTAACCACCCTTCGCTTACCAACCCCCACTCCATGGTCCCCATCCGCCGATGGTCGATGGTCGATGTGGTAGGAAAAATAGCAGCATTTGTGTGCTACTCTTGTCCTACACGTATGTGTGAGTGTGTGATTTTTTTTTATTTGTATTTGCTTGGCCGAGCGACAGATAAAAGCAAGAGTTGGCCAATGGTATGAGCGTCTGCTTCCCAGAAGTGTGTGCGATGAAGAAAGGATTCGCACAGCAAAAGAAAAAAAGGAACCAAACGAAAAAAAAAAAACTCCGGGTGTGAGAAAGGATGGATGGAACAAATCCCAGAAGATTTTCCGAACCGAATTGTTTGCCACGCAAAGCGATTGTTAGGGAAGGGGGGGGGGGGGCAACGACGGGATGGCCGGAAAGGAAAGCTTGAGGATGCAAACATTCGACAGCTTTTGGGATCGTTGTTAAAGCCAGGGCAAGATTGGTGGCAGGAAATGTGGGGGAGAGGGAGGGTTTCCTTTTCCTTCCTGGGAGAAGATGGGTGGGAAAAATTGAAATTGAATAACTCTCATTGTTGTTGATAGAGACATTTTTCTATCGTCGATGGGATTTTCCTTCCTTTTTTGTCCCCCATTTTCTTCCCATTTTACCCTTCGCATGGGGGTGGAAAAAAGTGCTGCGTGTCGAAAGGTTGAGGATTTTCGCAGCTCACACGCGCCAACATACAGACGTCGGAATGTGGAATGATTTTCCCCGATCCCATGATCCTTCGCCACGTCCGCTGTGATCCGGGTTTTCCCCCACACAAACATACACACATTACTGGGGAAAGCTCACGCGCGTTCACGTTTCACTGATGATTTTGGCCTTTTCTGCCCTCTGCACAACCGCCTCCTCTTTGCTCGAGCGGGGTTGATCTCGCGTACTTGCGCTTGCTACAATTTGAAATCTTGCTCGAAGACGCGTCGTTAGAATGTTTGGCAAAAGGCTGTGTCATCATCGGGCTAAGAGATTGCATGTGACGCTTACAGCGCCATCTCCGGCCTAGGTCGCGACCCGTTCCGACTCCTCTCGAAAAGCATTGTTGAGCCTTTATGTGTTTATTATGCTGCGGGGTGGTGCTGCGGTGGAACGGGATGCGAAATTTGTCGAAAGGCAAACGTCACGACAGTGCACCGGGGGGGTTGAAGTTGGAAAGTGGTGGAAAGAGTCGAAAGCGAGAAAATAAATATGTAAGGCAATAGAGAGCGAGGCAACAAAATAGAAAAAAAAAATCCTTGAGCCAGGGAAAACATGACGAGAAACGATTCCGCATGCGACGGAACACTTTGCCGAGGTGTCGATGGGATGGATTTGTTTGTTTATTTACTGTATTTTCCTCACGTAATGTTGCCACCATGTTGTTTGACATGTCGGTAAACATCGTCGTCAGATTGGAAGCACGTGAGCAATGGAAATTGAGACACGCGAGATTGAGACGGGCAGCATCAGCTGTCGGTGGGCAATGGAACGGAGGTGCCGGGTTGTGATTTTGGAAAATGTTGCCTCTAAAACATAGATACAGGTGGTTGATGATGATAAGTGCAAAGAAATGAAAAATAAAGGAAGAATCGATTACTTTGAAACCACGCAGTTATAGTAGCAAGCGATACATTCATACATTTTTCAGACCAAAAAGGGATAAATGTACTTGAAATTTCTTATAAATAAAAAAATGAAAAAGTACTTAGTTTGTTTCGATTTAAATCGGTACAATTGTTAACAAAATAATCAAATTTCTGGAATTCCACGAAATTTGTTTGCCAAACGTAGTGTTAACCGATTCTTTTATTAATTTGAAAATAACTATTTCTGTGGTAAATGTTTATTCTCGGAGACTTACATCGCTCATGGGTGATTTATTGATCGGCTTTAGTGTTTCGCTTCAACAATCCTCACAGAAAGAACTTTTCGTGATCAAATCTAGTGAATGAGGTGGTCAGGGAGCAAACAATTCTAGAAAATTGCATTCTTTTCCCGTTTATTATGTATAATTGCTGAGTGAGCTGCATTTTGTAAATAAAGACAGGCTAATGGATCTTTTTAATTGAGATTTCATCATGAGCAATAAGCTGCACATAATATGATACTGAACATTCCTCTGTTGACCTTATGCGACTAATTTAAAAACCTTGTATCGTTTAATTAAGGTACAATAAAACGAATTGTTTTCGGAGTATATCATCATTGGACCTTCACTGTGGCCACGAAACTTCCTTTTGAAAGAGGTTTTGTTCAGCTCGTGAGATGAGATATTGTTTACTTCAATACCAAAATGTTCACTCGTTTTTATGGTAGGACAATATAGGACACAGTTAAAATTTTATTAACTTGAAATCTTAAAATATGTCGTTCCTTGAACATATTTAAACGCTCTGTGATCTGATTTTAAAGTTATTTTGCAAAAAACATGCATCGGGTATATTTTTTTTTGACAATGCCGGTAGACACTTCCATAGTATAAAGCGTAAAACTAATTATATCTTAAACTAGGGTACAATTCACAATGGTAAGGAGGCATTTCCTTCTCCTAACCATGAAAGGGCACCTGATCCCGGATGTAATCGGTCGTATTTTTCCGTCATCCCAGGTCCATAGTCCGGTTTTTAGCTGGTGTTTGCATCGTTGTTTAAAGTATTGGCCAACCTTCGTCTGGTTAGTTCCAAGGATTTCCGATATCCATGCTAATGCTTTTCGCCCACTACACACTATACTCTTTTATTAAACCTTTAATACATTTGCATTCAAACAATCTTTCGTACAAGCGAGTTACTACATACATGACATAGGAGAGCACAGGGAGGAAAGGATCACACAGACAAACCATTCGTTAGGCAAAATTCAAAAATTGTCCAGAGGTAGGACATATCTGATTCCCCCAGTAAATCGCAAATCGGAGTATCAGGACATATTCCTATACCTCGATCCAATAAGGAGGGTCTTACAGCTTCGAACTCCACGCAGGACCATAGAAGATGATTAAAATCGTGGAATCCGACACCGCAGCCACATTCCTTTGAATCAACCTGATCTATACGCTGGAGATGTGTGCCCAATGCAAAATGGTTATAGAATGTAAGTATAGACATCAATCTAATGAACGCACGATCTCTAGAGATGCCCGAAAACCACGGTAATTATGGTGATGATTAATAAGGCGTAAAATATTGCAACGAGCTCCACGATAAATACAGAGCATGGTTCGCGTAATTTGAAGAACGCTTTGGAAGTTACGTTATATACGCCAAAACTGATGCCGTGCTCTCAGGAGGATTCGTCGTTATAGTAATGATTTTTATTAATTTGGACATACTTTTTCATAAAAATGCTGGGAATAGTCGTCCGTCGAAGACTATCAGATATAGACTTAGTTTCCTCTCTCAACGAGGTCTCTACTATCAAAAAACTGGAACTGTGGGACTCTGGTAAGCTGGTACGAGCTATACTTTGAGTATAGTACTAGGGTGGACCTGTAATGAAACAAAATTATGATAAACATCTATGATTTGAGAATTAAAACCTATCTCGATTATCACTAGTTGTAAGGTTCTCGATTATCAATGGATTTGATACTGTAAAGCGTACGAGAAGGCAAAGCAAAAGTATCTTAAAACGGAACTTTAGCTGCATCACTCCAGACATCACTTAGACAGACAGACATTGTATGTGTTGATTTCATACAACACATATATATATATATATATATTATAATGTCGTATAATGTCGGATATATATATAGTATAATGTCGGATGGATGCGCACCCCATCCTTTTTATGTAGTGGCAGTATGCAAAACAGGAGCTTTTATATTTAAAGAACAATCAAATCTTCTCTGCAACTAAAAGCTCACTAAGTGTAGAAATTGTCTTTTTTGTAAAACCCGATTACCATTAACAAGTCTATAGTTGAGGTCTAACGCGGAACACCTCTGCGCAGGTTACCAATTCAGTAACGATGTGAGGTTTCGGTTCTGTTCACGGTTCGATAACCGAAAACCCTCGCGATGACAGCAACCTCCCTCGGCCAGTCCTTGGCTAATAGAACAATTTTAACACCTCATCCCACACACACACACACACGTACAGATGAGGCCAGCCATGGTATCAGTTGGTAGAAGGTGGTAAAACAAAAAGTTGCGCCTGCGAACAGTCCATTGGACCGAATGTGAAACGAAAGAACCCGTACACCGAAGGTGTCAAAAGCATAAAATTTAATTGACCACTATCTGCTTCCTCCCCTTTTTGGCGCCACAAATTCCGCAATGGAACTTTCCCCGTTCCGGGCATGGCCCTGCATGGCGGTGGGCAAGTTTAATTTTTCCAGTCCATACGTACGAGAAGCGATCGGTCCGTACCAGCGAACCGACGCTTCCCATGACTGCATGACGTATCAAGATTTTGGGCAACATTTTTCACCCTTCATTACGGTTCACCACTTCGGTTTGGGTTACCGGCTAGGGTGGGTTTCGTTGGTGCAGTTTTACCCGCGGGGGCACAAGGCCATCTGGCTGCAGTGGTCTGTTCGATGAGC
>CM032177.1:31885138-31913025 GCA_018908115.1 Anopheles rivulorum | reverse complement strand
GGCGAAAATGGTGCTGGGAAAATATTTAGAAATGTTTGTAGCATCAACAATCAGCTCAGCACGGTTCGGCACAATCGTTCGGTCGTGTGGACGCGGCACTGGGATGGAAGAAACTCTACGGAAGGGAAAATTAAGTTTGTCTTGCAATTGAATTGCGAACTTTGATCTTCAGCGATGGGAAGGTGCGAAAATCCCACCCACCGAACGCCCACCGAACGGATTTACCCTGCGCACGTAACGCAGAAAATGGCGCACAACCAAAAAGGTGAAAACGAATAAGAGAAAGCAAAACAATCACACTGCAACAAAACAACTCAACAAACACAATAAACACGCCAACACGCGGGGGTTTGGCGGAAAAACATCTTGGATTTCCCATTTTCCACCTCCCCTTTCCCCCTTGTGCTCAGGTGAAAATGCTCAGTTTGTGTTGGTAACAAGGGTTCACAATTTAGCTCACGTAGTGCTTTTGAAATATGGGACTTACAAATTAAAAGCGGCCGCACTGTGCCGGTCCGAGTGTTCACCCAGCAGGCTTTGCACAATGGAAAGGTTTTGTGCCAATTTTACTGCGACTGAGATTCGATTCCATTGCGAAGTGGAACATTTCTCTCGGGGGTTTATGGGGCGTGCGGTTTCGTGAGAAATATTTGAACAGTGTTTGGGTGTAAGGACAGACAGCACATGTCAATGCGGGACACTGCTGGCGAAAGGAATAGCATTTTGTCCTTAGTGGTGCATTCGGTAAGGGAACCACGTGTTTGATGAGTGTTGAGAGAAGTGGAATTTTGAAGAAGAAAATTGGTTGTAAAATTATGTCAGGAATTATTGATATCATCAAAAGGGAATTCATAAGAAAAATTAAATAATAGTTCCAAAAAAGTAGGTGAAATTACTGATATTGTGAGAAATCCTCTCGCAAGACTGGTGGATATAATCCGCAGAAAGAAAGCGTAAATGAAAGTCGTGCAGTCTTGGCGCTGTTCTGTTTGTAACTGTTTATTCATCTGTCTGAGTTCATTTCACGTGTCTATAGTTCATCTCTAATTCATCTGCTTTCCTAATTGTCAAGTCCTATCAATCGTGTAGCGTTAGGTGGTGTGGTTACATATTCTGTGTTAGTTCCTTCCACGTAGTTCGTATGATGAATTCATGAAAATAATTATTATTAACTACCAGTAACTTTCACAGATATCATCATGATTATTATAGATATCATCAAAAGGCAATTCATAAGAAAATTTAAAGAATAGTTTCGAAACAGTGGGTCAAGGGATCGAAATTACTTCACCAGTAAATAAAGCAATTTTTTGAATTCGAAATTATTCCTGTGATAAATGATGCACTACAAACGTTAGGGAACATTCAATGTAATGCTTTAATGCAATATTGGAATTAAGGAACTACAGACAATTGTAATAAACGAAGCATGTGTATGGTAATTGTTTATCTCATCCTGTTTTTAATGGTCAAAAGCTACCGAACAGAATTGTGTTTATTTCGCCACGAGCATTTATGGGCAAACGAAATCAAATTAACCGTAAAAAAAGGATAACGATCCACTTCAGCAGCAGCAGCAGCAGCTCCAGTGTGAGGTTATGCTTTGTAACATCGCTTAACAGCTTAGCACTTTGATCGATGCAGACAAAAAAACGCTTGTGCCGTGTGCTTCGCGTGGCGTTAGGGAAAGGTAAAATCCGAGCATTATCTTATTATCCATCCGTGGTCCATCGGTTCGATAAGAAGCCGGCACCAGGAATGCAATTGCTCTTTCTCTTTCTCTCTCTCTCTCTCTCTCCTCAGGGAGCAAGTGCACGAGGATGGGCACGAGATGTGGCTGGTGGTTTCCGGGTTAGTTGCTCTGCAAAACAACAACAAACACAGTACGTGACGTGACTGTGAATGTTAACATATAAATATATTTTCCACAGTGCTGGAAACCCCTACCCAAAACCACCACTGGCAGACCACCACGTAGCTTCATTCGAAGGAATTTCATTTCATTTCCACACTGGCCTCGAAAAACCACACCGGAGCCCGGGTTTTGTTTCGTTTTTCGGCTCGCAAGCCAAAAACCCAATGCATTTCCCGACCCACATATCGGGCATCGCCTTCGGTGGAAAACAGCGGTAGAAAACAGTGCTTCGATTGTTTCCCTCGGTCGAATGGAAAAAGGTTGCAGCTTTCGCCTCTGGGAGAAACACAGAAAAAGAAAATAGAAACGAACACTATGTTCCTATGTCCGGTTGGCCTTCGGTTGAAGCTTGCCTGCATTCTCTGCAAACCACAAACAAACGGTTCGTGGTGGGACGGTGGGACCTGGTGATACGAAGTCGGTGAAGTATGGTGAAGAAATGGTGGCCAACAATATTCATCGTCCGGCTCTTCGCTGAACCCTTCCAGACATCGTATCACCGATCTGCCCAAGGTTTATGTGTTCGATAAACAGAAAACATCTCTTTCTCTGATTGCATTTATTGCAATTGTTCCCCCGCTGTTCGGAGGGTTTTTTAGCTGCTTGTCTTGTGCTTCGTAGGCCTTTTAAAGGGCAATGAGATGAAGCACAAGCAGTACAAGACCGTTGGCGGTCCCCGAGACGCTAGCCGACTCGTTAGCGTTTGTTCGCTGGACAGGTTGAAGTGTTTTTGTGTTTAAGCTGTCTTTCTACGTACTGAGAAGAAAAAATGAAACAGTACGGAAAGTATGAAAACACTAGCGTTAAAAAAAAAACACGTTCCAGCGCTCACTTACAACAGCTCGTATCGTGCCGCATCGATAAAGTGAGCAAGCAAAACGAGCTTAACTTATCAAATGGTTGAAAAACTGCTTCAGTTCAGCTAGCGTTTCACTGCTCGGTGGAAGAATCTTTCGACCAGTTTCTTCCGGTTTCCGTTCTTGTAGATAATTGCTGAAAGCACACTTTCAAGTGTGGATTAAAGACATTATCGCTACAATCGTTAGGCGATATAAACGGATTAGTAATATGAGCATGGCTCTGTTCAAAGGTAATTGGAGAGCTTATGAATCAAATTTAATTTAATGGTCATTGGTGGTACTAATACATGAATCAAGCACACTTATTGGAAACAGTTTATTTATGTTACAGCAGGAAAAACTTTTGAGATTCGCGCGTATTACAAGACGCTTCCTAGAAAGAGGCGATCTTTTATTTATTGTAACAATAATTTTCGTAAGCTTTTTAAATTACCAATGAGAATTTTGCATTGCAGGCATTTAAAGTATCGATTTCTATTTGCTATCTTATGTGTGGTTTTGACTGCTTCCATTTTTAATGAAAACTATACATTGTTTGAAATACTTAGTTAATAAATATTAAGCCAGAAATAATTTTGAAACTAAAAAAAAGAAATTTCTGGAAAATTATTCATCAAAAAGATGGATTTAGTAAGAGTAGATTTTATTTGCCTTTATTAGTTCAAACATTGGGGTGGCCCGGTAGTGTACTTAGCAACGGCTCTAGGTCCTAACACGACCGGACCCGGTTCAAATCTATCGTTCCCCAGTAGTGAGCACTGACTATACAACTATACAACTACGTGGTATCTAAAAGTCTAGTAAGCCATTTGATAGCCGGCATGACCGAGTAGGTCGTAAAGCCAAAAAGAGAGAGAAAGAGAGAGAGAGAGAGAAAGAGAGAGAGAGAGAGAGAGAGAGAGAGAGAGAAGAACGGTTCATTATGTTTACTGACATTTATGAAGGGATATGTGAAAAAAATCGCACCTCACTTAGTTAGATGTTACTTGTATACATTATGGAAGGATTTGTTGTATCGTTTGTAAAGGATGTTCTATGGATTGGTTGATAAAAATCCGAGTTTTCACCAACTATGGATGACGTCAAATATATGTTTAGTCAAAGAGTCTCATTTATTCAAGATTATTGAAGTCAATTATTTAAGCTCAAGTCGGGTTTAAGTTTATAAAATAGTGAACGTTTAAAATTGAAAATGCGAGTTTGGGTCAATTATTGGTCACTAATGTGTGCATAATTAAAGATATTAAAATTTAATTAAATGAATATCGTCAAATATTCAAAATAATGTTACTAAAACCTGAAGAATATCAAGAATAATTGAAAGCTTAATCAAAAACTGTAAGCATTTAAACTTTTTTTAAGCATTAAACTCAATTTAAATATGGATGTATTTCGATTTATCTTAAAAGCAAACTTTAGTTATCATCTGTAACCTCAAACCAGCGACACTAGTTACTGTTCACAAGATTAACACGCCTGCCCGCCCCATGCTTCCATAAGATGAATATAATTACGAAACTAGATCGAATCAGCAATGAGTTGGTAACGTAAAAGGGAAAAAGAAGGCAAAACAAACACCTAACTGCATTAGCGCTCGCGAGCAGGTCGTGTAAGACAGGCAATCATTTTTACGCAAGTGCATACAACTGCTGCACGATGGTTCGCTTCACCTTAACCATCTCACCAGTGCCAGTGCCGACGTGGCTAGGTGCCGAACGCTGTAATTGACATTTATTTATATTTTTCTTCCAATCAATTTACAACCGGGGGTCGAGTTCCATTTGGAAAATTCCGTCAAACCGGTCTGGGGTACAAACGCTGAGGGGGACAAACGGGAGCTTGAAACAACAGGAAGGAAATGGCATCCAGAGCAAAGCTGCTTACTTTTCTGAACATTTGCCGCTTGCTTTTTCCTTGCTTTTTGTTGCTTTGTATTTGCTAGATAGCAAAATGGACGCTGAACAAAAAGTGCATGACAAGATGTGCACCGGGAATGGAAGCTCCGAACAGCAGCAGGACGGGAAATCTCATTTGAGAAATTCTTGTAATAACGACGATGTTCGGCTATGGGGTATGGACGACTAGCTAACTCGTTCGCTCGTTCTTGCGCTTGTTGGATCCCATTGGCGTGCGTCGTCGGAGGTCGTCCGTCCTGTCGGAGGTCTCGGTTCAGCATCAGCATTACCGCTCGAGTGCTTCACTCGAATTGCAGCGAAAGAAAAGGCGAAAGTTGTACCACTGCCACTGCCAAGATTCGGTTGGCTGCGGCGTAAAGCGATCGTATCGAAGCGAATCTCGTCCAATCGAATGCGGATGCACAGGCGCATCCAGCTCCAGCACATTTTTACGAAGCAAACAATTTCGCCCAGCATCCTCTTTTTCTCCTTATTTTCATCGGTCGGTTATCCTTCTGTTTGAGCTATTGTCTATTGTATGGTTCTTGCTCTTTTTTTATCTTTTTCCATCTTAACACACACACAAACACACACATGCCCACTGGCCCGGGGGATGAGGGATGAAGCCGTACACGCGCACGTCCGCACAATTGAGATTGAGCAAACATAAATAAATTGAAGTGCCTTGTTAGGAGGGAACTGTACCGGGAAACCAGTCGACGACCTGTGCCATTGCAAAAATGGAAGCAGACAAGTTCTGCTCCGAGCGATACTTTTCGGTGTACTGAGGCTTGAAAACACGGGGCAACTAAAGTTTATGATCCACACCGGACCATAGTCCGATAGACCTGGTGCCTCCCTCGGGAGGGGAAGGGCGATGCCTTTTTTTTTTGTTTTGTGCCAGGCAAGGAGGCAAAAGAAAGTGAAGCGTTCGCGTGAAACAAGAGCAAAACAGAAGAAAAAGGAGCAAAACCAAGTCTAACGAGCTGGTGCACGATAGTTTACAGAAGTAAAAAAAAAGACTTGTTCCCAAAGAACTTGTGCAATTTTTGGAGGTCTATAGTGAAGGAGTTATTTTCTCTCTCTCTCTCTCTCTCTCTCTCTCTCTCTCTTTTATTTGTTTGCCTTCCCTTTTGTGCTGCCATAAGTCGGCGGAAAGGTACTCCGGAGGTCCTTGTAAACTTGGAAACTTTTGCCCACCCCAAACGGTTCGACCAAACTGTGGCGAGTGGAATACGATTTTTATTTTTGTTGTTTTGGCTTTAGCTAGCAAAACTCATCCCGTTGCACACAGCTCAAGTGGTAAGGCAATGGAAAAGCACCACGGAAAAAACCCGATATAAATAAACAAAACTTTGCTGGGTTGTGCGAAATAATAACAACAAAAAAAAAAACACACACAACATACATCCGAATAAAAGTTAACTTTATTTGCCACTTCGTAGCACGTTCGAAAGCGTGTTAACGTGTTGCACTTTCGTGGCCCAGCTAATAAAATATGCTCTGCCAAACAGCGAACGGGTCGTCCCTTTTGCGGAAGGAAAGTGAAGAAGAGTTTGATCTAGTTTTTTTACTTCATTTCTGTAAGCTATTAATCCATACCGGGATGGGCATGCCATTCGTTACACCGATATTGGATATCGTAGCGAGCTCGCGTCACGACACTAATAAATGGGATTGTGTTAAAACGATGAAAATTGAAGGCCGGCCCATAATCGGATTCGAGCACATCAAAGCATATATTGTAGCCGGTTTTCGCGGCGAGTGCGCTTTGATGCACGTCCGCAATCATTTCGCATCATTACTGTGTATTAACTGTCCTAAGCTTTCAATGCGCAACGCGGCTAATGATTGGTTAGAAAGTAATTTACGAACCAGCTATACAAACCTTCCACTGTACACCGTTCGATCCATTAGTCTTCGAAATCTTGGAAATTTAATCGCCACCACACGCTAAGCTCTAAACACTATTTGATGTACACCGTAAGGATACTGCACTGTCCCCAACTGCACCTAACCTTGCTGGGTATCATTTGGTGCACGACTCCGGGTGGAAAAGCCTCTAATTAGACGCTTTAAGTCAACTCCACCCGCACCCTGTTGGCTAGGGTCCCGGTGAGCTATTTAAGTACATTTTCGCAAATGTGACAGCTGAATAATCAAGCTACTGCCCTTGTGCTACGGTGACACAGGTTCTCGCTCCTCCGATTCAACCACACTGAACTTCAACCTTCCGGACGTTACACGCCAACGAACGGCGGTTGACACTTTGAACCCTTCCGAACGCTTTCGCTGACCAATCCATCCGAGGAAAGGGGCAATCAATATTCAATTCACCAATTCCAGCATCTTTAACCACAGATCAGTAAAATAATTAAACGTTTCCATGTTTCCATCACCATCGCTCCCGGTGTACGCTCATCGAGGTGGTACGATGTTTTAGACGGCAGTACCGTTTACCAAGTACCGGACAAACACTTCAACGAACGGTAACGTGCACTAATAGTCGTGACCTTTTCCGACCATTCGATCTGCTTTACGCTTTACCCGGAACAGGCCCGTATGCCTAAGTAAATGGCTTAAGGGTTTCTTTTGCCTTTTTGCCCCTTGGAAAGGCACACAATGCAAATAGTCCGGTCGGGGCGGAAATCTTCCCTGCAGGCAGCGGACCAGTGCCGGAAGTTTGCATGAGCCGTGTCGCTTTCGTACATCCTTCCGGGTTAGTTCGCGGACGGGTTGTGCAATGTCACTGTTCCGTTAGCAAACAGGAAAGCTCATTGTCAATGAAAAGGGCTTTGCACCGAGTCGAGTCGGAAGATCGGACTTCCGGAAGCCGGCTAACCGAAACGGCGTGGCACGATTGGAATGTTGGTACTGTTTGCCGGTTAACGTGGTGCTGGCTGGTTGTTTCTGGTGCAATGTACGTGTATGGTTCGATTTGAATGATGGACTAATTTGAGGTTTCTATGGTGAAGTCGTGTTTCGAGGGATTCTAAGAGAAAGCAGTTGATGCAATTTAAGGTTACTACAGTGGTCACCCTATCAATAATCGTTAACGATCGAACGAAACTCTTACCGAACAATGTTGAACGAATTCTTTACTATTGTGATAAATTCTCTCGAAGAACAGGTAGAAATAATTCACGGTAAGAAAGTGTAAAATGAATAGTGCAGTCTTGGCGCTGTTCTGTTTGTAACTGTTTATTCATCTGTCTATGTTCATTTCACGTGTATCGTTCATTCTGAATTCATCTACTTTCCTAGTTGTCAAGTCCTCTAAATCGTGTAGCGTCAAGTGGTGTGTTTACATGTTTTGTGTAAGTTTCTTCGTCGTAGTTTGTGTGGTGAATTCATGAAATTGTTATTAATAATAATTTCGCAGTAAATTTCACAACAATAGTGAAGCAAACTAGCCGTTTTGTTATAGATGAAAAGTAAACTTAATTCACTTGACAGAAGTTTTTAAGCTCATTAATTCATTAAACTACTTCACTAATTACATAAAAAGGAAATGCTGACGAAAAATACAAAAATGAATGTTATTTATTATTAAACTACCGATCCTAACACGAGAGTTACCTTCGAGCATTTTGACCGTAGATTTCCGATCGAGGAGAAACAATGGACGGAAAGAATTGCAAACCAGATCAATAAGGACCTGAGGTTCTCAGTGTGGTTTTGTAACTTTTAGTGTTAGTTTTGTTTTATGAGTATTAAGAAAGTGAATGCTGTCACTTTTAAGCTTAACAAAACTCCTTCCAGAATACTATATACAAGAATCTGCCATTATCGTCCTACTCGGGAATGCTCTATACTAATTCCTAGTTCATTGCTATTCCAAATAATCAAAGAAAATGACTCCAAACTAATTCGCTCACAAACGCCAAATATTCTATGTAAAGCTTCATAGAAATTAGACGAAAAAATATTCCATCAGATGTTGAAGAATGTAAAACAACTGGCAAACAGTTAATACATTGAATGTGTCAATTTGAAGCACATCGAAATTGCATTCCAGCTAATTTATTCGCAAAATCCTTGCATAATCACGCAACCGACTCTGCTCGCAACCAAATTAAGCATTTATGAATGTTGCGTATGGGAATACATTTCTAGTTCCGGCTTTACCAACGTACCGCTTTGAGCCACAGTCGCATTAACTCGATTTCATGCTAATGCACAGCATTACCATCGCGCGCAACACCACCGCGCGCATCAATCTCGATCGTTATCGCGGCAAAGATCACTGCAACGGCCGCCGGAAACCTTAATAGGCTATCAAGCGGATGAAAATTTACCACCCACTGCAAGCCGACGGAAAAACCCGGGCAGTGCTGCGGCAGATAAATTATCATCCCATGCAGCCAAATGTGGCTCATGAATATGCTATTACGCTCGCGACGTCGGAGTGGAAGGTTTCGGCCAAACTCATTCAACGTACCCGGGGAGTGGGTGCGTTACCCTGCCAATGGCATCACCTTCCCAAAACCCCAAAAGTAGGCAGTGTGGGAGGGTTGAAAGAAAATCAATTTAGTATTCAAAAGCCCCTACGTACGGGATTTGAGAACGCAAATCAACAAGAACAACCGTGTGCTCGTAGGGGAAGCAAACGTTGAAAGAAAGAAAGTACGATGTCTTATGGCTCTGCTAAGGAACCTTCACAGGAAATTGAAACGCGCCAAACCGCCCGATGGCGGGGAATAATGGTGTCGGTGTAAGCGTTGTCGCACTCATTGGAGCTCCAATACCTCCCAATTGAACGATAAACTTGATGCCGTACACCATTTTTTGTTCGGTGATGAATTTCCAGCCTTCCATCGGTTCCACCACCAGCAGAGAACCTGGAATTGAAATATGACGATTAATTATTTCTTTTGCTTCGATGTTTTAAACGACGTTGGGCGTTTTTTTTTGGTTCTTGTTATTAAACGATAAAGTCACCGTAGATAGCATGTTGCTTTATAGCTTCCACTTACTGCACATTGACACTTTTTGCCATGTCGATCATTTTCCATACAGTGTTATGTATGTACGGGAGTTTTCGTTTTTCTCTCTGCTTCGTTTTGTTTGATTCTTTGGCCTGCTTTTGTCCTGAGTTTCCATTCTGGTCGCTGTAAAAGTTTGCTCAATTCTGCTGTGGAAGTGAAGCGCATTTTTCCAAAGACTTTTCCATCCCCCATCGGTACTGCTGCCCGGTGAAAAAGATCGTGTTCGGTCCTTGAAGGCTTCCTTTATATATACACACGGGGTTGAAAGTGGAAATGTATTATTCATAAGACAGCTTATTTAACACCGAACTCGGTAGCGAAAACAGAAAGGAAAAAATTAAACAAACAAAACAAAAAAGGAAGGCAAAAAAAAGTCCACAGCCAGCCACGCACACGCTGTTCCTTCTGCTTCGCTGCCGTGGCCGGTGCCTTGCACGTGAAAAACGATCCCATCGCCAAGAAGTCATCGTCGTCCCTTCGTGGGCGACACTTCGCAAGAGGAAGCAAGTGACACGAAGTCGGAAGGATGTGTATATTGATGAAAGAGGAAAGTAAAAAGTCAAACGATCAAAGAAACTCCTTCACCGCGAACTTCTCGCATGCCTCGCGGTTTTACCCTACGGTGAAGTGTATTAAACAGGCCAACGAAGAGAAGAGAGCAAAAAACGGGGAAGAAAAAATTTGTATGAATGATCGTGGGTTCGCATGCGGGCCAGAAGTGAGAAAGGTGGCGTATTTTGGCGTAGGTATGGATGATGAGAAGGCTAATGAGTCAGCACAGCACAGTGGATCGTGTTTCCAGGACCACCACCACCACCACCAAACGATACATTCAGCCCGCGTACCGTGCCAGCGCGCCAGACGGGGTTCGAACAATAAAGACAAACTTTTACCGTAACACCACCCGCGACCCACACAGCCGAAGTGGGTCCGGACCCGTGTTTGATCAAGCTGCAGTCAATTAATTTTCAATTATTACCACCTCAATTATGTTACGTGAGCTGGCGCGACTTCTTTTCTTCGTTCAACCCGTTCGACGCACCCAAACCAGCGTGTACATGGTTGTATTGTTGCCTATTCTTTTGCAACGCTTAAAGTGACAATGCAGTGTGCAGTGAATGGGCTTTTTTTTGTGGGAAACCAAATTAGGTAGGGACACACACGTACTGTTAACTTTAAATATAGTAAAAAAACGCTTTCGTTTTTGAGGGATTTAATTTTCTATGAATCCATTCTTGGGACAGTTTAACCGATCATGAGGTAGCGCAATGCAGGTGCATTTTTATGGTTTGTGGTTGAAGAAAACCCCCCCCCTAAATCATCCCTTTTTCTTCCCAGTTGCGACGTTTAAAGCACCTCGGGGGAAGTCTTTTTGGTTTCTTCCTTTTCTGTGCTACCGTTTGAGCGAACCATTCATATGCAGAGCTTTTATTTCGTTCACTCGAGCATTATGTTGATATCATTAATTCAAGTATGTTAACATTTCTGCCACGTAACATGACCGCTTGCCTACGCAGAAAAAAAAAACCGGCCTCCAAGGAAAATGTCCTTTGCAACCAAAAACATAAAAAATAAAAAAAGAAAAAACTACACTCTACATACAAATCCATGAAATTTGGTGCCCATTCGGGTGAATGCGCTAGCAAATATTTCTGCCTTGCCTGCCGGGCGATGGTCTGCCGCTGCGCTCTAGATTTGTTCTGTCGATGGTGATGTTCATTAATTCTGCCTCCGAAACGTCGTCCAATCTTGAAATCGGATCCCACCGGTAGGAACGTTAACAGGATTTGACATACATGAGCGTCCGGCAAAAACAACTTAACGATCCAGCCTCCACCGACATTTTTCCCCCACAGTACCACCGGTGTGGGTACTCTATTAGGAGTTTTCTTATTTTGACAACAGCTTTCTGGCAATGAACGAACGGAAAAAGAAAGCAATCCAACCCGTTCATTCATTCGTCCGTTCGTTCGTTCGTGCGTTCGTTCGTTTGCTTGTTCATTCAGCCGGTCGTTTGGATGGTCGTTTGGCTGTTGTTTTTTACTCGCCTCGGTGCAATGTGTTTTGTGGGATTGTGTGTAGATGTTGTGTGTTTTCCTTGACACCTTCCTCCCGCCGCCTTCACCACCACTCACTTGCCCCATTGATCGATCGTATGTTTTGAATTTTGTGCATGTGTGTGTGTGTGTGTGTGTGTGGGCTTTGCTGTTCCGGTTTCCTAACCCCCCCCCCCCCCCCCCCCCCCCCCCCCCCCCCCCCCCCCCCCCCTTGGGAGCTGCTGTAGGAAGGGGTTTTTTCTGTCTCGGGGATTTTTCCGCTTGTCTTTGTTCCACAATCGTCTCCATTTCGCACCGGTTTTGTGACGACTGTGACGACTTCTTTGCGTTCTCGGCCATCGGCTCCAAAAACAAAAAAAAACAAGAACAAAAAAAAACTAACCGAAATGGCGCTCGAATTGCTGCCCGCACGGCACTCAACATGGCCACTCACTCAACGTGCCTTTTATTTGCAGAATAAATTGATAAAATTTGAATATAAATGGAATAAAACCCTAGAACTCTTACCGGAGTATTACTCAATCCTACGTGTATTTCGGCCACTTTCTATGTAGATATGTGTGAGTGGGTCTCTGTGTGTGTGTGCAAGTTTTTTTTCCATGACAGGGTGTTTGAGTAGGGAGTGCTTGCTTTTCTTTTTTTTGGTTTTTGGTTCATTCGTACCAGCACAACTACCCGAGTGCCTCAATGCCACTGCTGATGGTATTTTGCACGCTGTATAGTTGTGGAAATCGTTTCAATCCACTCGTTTGCCTCTCGGTTTTTAGTGTACCATCGTCGCACGGATGTTCGCATTGGCGGACCTTACCGAGGCGGAGGGATATTAGGGCTCGGTATCCGATTCGGTTTCCGGTCCGGTTGAAGTTTTCCTTTTGCCATCCTTTATTTTGATGGTATTACCCCCGGTGCGCTGCTGCCGAGTGCGTTGGTTTCCGAGGTCCGGTACGAGCTACGGGTCTTCACGGCCGAAGTGCTCCTTGGAGATCGACAAAAGCGCACAAAAACCAAGAACGGCCCAGCTAAAAGGTACCGTTGCATTACAGGGAAAGATACCAACTAAACAACATACACACACACATACGAACTCCGGCATATACTCTGCATCCGATTTTCAATGGGTCTGCATGTGTTGTGTATGTGTGTGTGCGAGTGTGTTTTATATCCCCCCACTGGCCCACCGTTCTCGTTATCAGGCAGTGGAGACTTCTTTTGATTTTGTTTGTGCCTTCTCGAAAGCATCACAACCGTTCTGGCCAACCGGTTCGCCCGGAAGCTCGATGAGAGCCAGCGAGAGAGAGAGAGAGAGAGAGAGAGAGAGAGAGAGAGAGAGAGAGAGAGAGAGAGAGAGAAAAGAAAGCAAAAGATTCGAACGGATATTTCCTTGTTCCGGGAGCAAAACTCCAAACATTCAATTGAGTCACAAATACGGTGATCCTTACGGATGGCATAACTAGCTTAGGGTTACGTCCACACACGGCCGCACTGTTGAATATCTAATAACATTCTACACAAATAGAAGGATGTAAACATAAATATTGCCAACCCGTTTCGCTAGCTAATATGGTTTGGCATGTTTTATTTACCGAACGGAAAGGATAAGGAAAATAATCTTCCCACAATGTCTTACATGGGTCATAAATTAGGGCAAGCAGCAAAGGAAATTTCATTGAGAAAATGTTTAAACTACAGCATTTCTACGGTTATTCGTTTAATACTCACAAATCATTGCTTTTTAAAGTTGCTTCGTTAACTTTAAAAAAGTTATCCAAAACAATTTATAGCATTCACTAAAATTCAACCCGTTTACCCAGTGTGTTTGCGTACTGCACAACGTGCGCGCCTGAATGTAGGCAAACAGCAAAGCACCGCTATAAAACTAACGCGAATAATAGTAGCCTTATAAATCTTTTGTAAGACATGAACGACTTTCGCCATTTTCGTGCGAATCGACATTTGCAATTTCCTCCCACCCCCCATAACTCGTCCACCTGGCTCCACGCTTCCCACAATCCCGACGCCCGATTGTTCGCTTTCGGAAAGTTTTGCACCGTTTCGTTAGCCTAACGAAGACGATGACCTGCAACGAAATGGAGCCTGCGTCCGACTCTGTGCCTCAGCTGTCACGGTCACGGCAGACAGGTTAATGAGGCGTCAATTGGATTTGGTGCACGGTTTGCCGTTACCGTCCTGGCCCCGGGGTTTGCCACAGCTCTCACCACAGCGGCAAATATCTTTGGCAGACTCTGAAACGACCTGCCAGGAACGTTTGGACGGGCGTTGGACATTATGCTGCGAGCTGCGAACGTGCTGGCACTGCTACACTGCTGTTTAAGAAGCAGTTACAGCTGCGGACCTGGCAAGCAAACTGCTCATCAGATTCCCATTTCTCTTTGGTCGCGTCAAGGCGACAGTTCGTGCGAGTGCTGCACCATTTTCGGGCTAAAATATACGCCGTATTTGTGCCGGGGTCGGGACGAATGTGCCGACTAGGGTGCTACCTTCGCCGGGTCCGGGGTTTTACGACACGATCGGGTACACTCCGCACGCCGGGAGCACCTTTTCTTGCTCGGTTCGCCGGTTGGTCGATTGGTGGTAATTTCATTTGCACTTTCCACGTCGATGTCAACCAGGGACCCAAACCACTGGCTGTTGTACTACACAACAAACATAGAGATTTATTCAATTTCTAAAATTCATTATTCATGCAGTGGCAAAGTTTGAATTAAGCAATTTATATTATTATTCAATTTGTTATTTATTACGACAACACAACCTGCACACCAGCCAACGGAACGGCGCAGGTCCCAGGTCGACGTTCGAATAGTGGGGGTGCCCGGTGATACGGTGCCGCTACCGTAGGTACCCTGGTGCCTGGTGAACTTCGAATCAAGCTGTGACATCGACAGACTCATCGATGTTTCAAGGGCTGCTGCACCTAACGTATCATATTCCACCAGCCGAACTCGCCCCATTGCCAGCAGACCATATTTATTCAGCCGTGTTTTTTTTTGTTCTTTTCTTCCTCCTCCTCGCTGTTGGAACGTTTTATTGCAGGTCGCCTGGGTGCGAGTGGACACGCAAACCATCCTCTCGATACACCACAACGTGATAACGCAGAACCCACGCATTAGCCTCACCTATAACGACCACCGGTCCTGGTATCTGCACATCCGGGAGGTGGAAGAAAGCGACCGGGGCTGGTACATGTGCCAGGTGAACACCGATCCCATGAGATCTCGCAAGGGCTACTTGCAGGTCGTAGGTAAGTTACCGCAGTGCTTGTTATGCCGATGTCGATGTCGAGGTATTGTGTCGCTTTTATTAAGAGCCAACGAGTCGGTTTTTGCAGTTAATATTTCAATTATGGTTAGCTTCGAGTGCCAATTACTGATCGTCACGATGATAGGATATAACTTGATAATGCTATAATTTAGTACCACATAACCTCAATAGAATGATGCTTTAACAATATGAAGTATCTAGTGTTAGCAGTAACAAAAAGATGAAAATTTTGAAAGTGCATTACAACGACATTAAGTTCTCGATACTGAATGGTTTAGAAATATCTGGTTGAATTTCAAATCAATATTTAGACCAATCATTAAATTACAGCTTAAGAAACGAACTCATCTTATTGCGAAACGTGTCTTTTCAATGTCCTTGAGTACTTCAGTCTTAAAATTTCCCAAAAAAAGTGCATTGATCCAGCAAATATCCTATACACTTATCACTAGGTTTTTTGAATGTAACTCGAGCATTTTTCTTGATACCAATTTTTATTTCTTATTTCAAGAAAACTACTTTGGATTAATAGACATGAAGCTGACGTTTTGCAAAATTTGAAAATAGTGGATATTGATTTTAAAACCATCTCATATTTGTGTTACACTGATGTAACGCACTTTAGAGCACATAAACGTTGTGGTGAAAATGTTCTTTTAATGTTTAGGACGTTTTTAAAGGTTAGTTACAAAACATTGCTGGTAGTTTCAAAAAAGTGATAACGAAGCTTTTCATGCTTATTCTTTAAACTGTAATTGCTATTGAAAGGAATATTGTTTTTACGCTTCCTTCTATGATAAGCTATCGCTTACAAGTTTCTTTTCATTTTCAAGAATGTAAATCAATTCAGATTCAATTCATTGAAAACACTAAATCTAAGGGACTTTGACTGGAACATCATAATTGATCTTTTCTTCGTAATCTCCAATAAAAACACGTCTTCCAGGAAGCAGAGAATTTTGCAAATCTGTAGCAAATTGTTATTTTACCAGTGAAAGAGATATTGAAAAAGCTCTTTAATTGCTTCAATGCCATGATTGAAGATTTTAATGAAAAAAGTTTGATTCCTCGAATTGCTATGTGCTTTTGTGAGAGGATGGTTAGCAAATATTGGATCTATTACAGTCTCTCAGTCTCAGTCTCTATTACAATATTGGATCTACTGTCCATCGGTTAGGTTTCTCTCGAAATTGATATATCTTTTTCTCTCTGCACTTGATATTCCCAATTTTAGAGAACTTCAAGTTCCTGTTTCATCATTTGAAATGAATATTTCCAGAAATTAATTCATAGTGGAAGTTAGCATTTTCGTGGCCACGTGACCAAAAACCAAACAAATCACCTTTGCTATTTATGCACCGATCGCTACCGACCGCAAGCGAAACAATCGCTTTATGTTTTATCGTCCAATATTGGCCTGCTCACGCTAATCGACTCGAAATGTAAATTGCGTGCCAACAAACCGGTGGGATCAGATAGCAATTTGCATTCTGTCCACCAGCATCAAGATAACGCGCTGTGGGAGCGTTGTTTCATGTTTTTGCTACTTTTCACCCCGCACGTGGACACGCACCGAAAGCATAACAGAAAATTCAATTCATCAGCAATGCAATGCGATTAAGCTTTATCTGCCGCAAGCGTGCAGCATTTATCGCGCAAACATATCAACCGGGTTGTCAACGGGTCGGCTGATGTCTGCTACCAAACATCATTCGGCGGACATCAAAACAACACGTCACACGGTGCGAAGGATTAGCCACTGCAAGGTGTGTTGATCGGAGGTTTTCCGTTCATACGATTATCGCCACCTCCATAATACCGTATCAAAGGGAAGGAAAACATTCGCCCCGCATTCCCAAAAAAAAAAAATGGTGTTGGGGAGCGAAAAAAAAGAAACGAAGCTCTTTGTGCATTATGCACGTACCATTATTGCACTGGCCACACCGGTACCGGGAGGATGGGCCAGCGATTAACGGTAACGGTGCATGTTTGTTTATGTTCACCGTGGATGGAACGGATGTCGAAGTAGACAAAAGGTACACCATTTTGCAAACGCGCCAGCTTTCCCACCGGATGCACCACATTCGCAACGGCCTCGGGAATGTTGCATTGCAATATTTTCATCTGCCGATTAAGCTTCGCCATCCCGGAGGGGAGGCATTGTTTACGAGCACGCGAGATAATGGGCGGATTTTACGAATTAATGTTTCACCCTGATGCAGACACGTTTGGTTTAAATGTGGATGGTAGCTCAAACAAGGTCATACATTCGTACAAACTCAAATTAAATTATTATAATTTTCTTTATCTAGCCAACAAATAGCTAATATATATTACCCAACATTATGTTTGCTTTACAGTGCCACCGGCAATCATTGAATCGATGACAAGCAACGACATGGTTGTACGCGAAGGTACGAACGTAACGCTCAACTGCAAGGCGAAAGGATTCCCCGAACCGTACGTCATGTGGCGACGAGAGGACGGTGACGAGATGGCCATTGGAGGCGAAAATGGTACGATTTAATGTTTAACTCTTCATTCGATGCAACAGATAGAATTGACATTAATTTTGCTGTTGTGATTTTCCAGTCAATGTCGTTGATGGAGAAATTCTACACATCACCAAGGTCAGTAGACTTCACATGGCCGCTTACCTGTGCGTTGCATCGAATGGAGTTCCACCCTCGATCAGCAAACGAGTGCAACTAAGGGTACAATGTGAGTAGCTCAAAACATTGCCGAAAGGAACCAACTTCCTCTTAATATTTACTGTGGTTAACTTTGCTTCAATTATGGTTCAAAATCGATCGAGATGATACGTTGCACCATTAAATACACCCTTTTGATGTTTTGCCATTCCAGTCCCACCGATGCTCTCCATCCCGAACCAGCTCGAGGGTGCGTACGTCGGACAGGACGTTGTGCTCGAATGCCACACGGAGGCGTACCCAGCATCAATCAATTACTGGACGACGGAGCGTGGTGATATGATAATTTCCGGTAAGTGAAACAGTGCCAACATCCGCTTCCACGGTAACCTTTTTCGTTGAACTTTGGAACTTCATTCCGTCGCAGGCGTCATGTCAAAACAGTGACGCAGTCGAAAACTCGAACACACCCATTCCGACTGCTTAATGAGAATACAATAGAGAGTTCATGGCCTCAATGAAGTGTACAACCGAGCATCTTCATGCTTTTTTTCATGTTGATTTGTTATCTCACTCTCTCTCGCTCTCTTTTTGGCTTAACGACCTACCATGTCATGCCGGCCATCAAACGGCTTACTAGACTAACTTTACCACGTAGCAGGCTAGCCAGACCGTGCTACGGGGAGACGGTCCGAATGGGATTTGAACCCGGTCCGGTCGTGTTAGGGACCTAGCGCCGTTGCCAAATACACCACCGGGCCGCCCTTGGTTTGTTGGTTTGTTAAGTAACCTATTTACGGTTTTTGCTACTCGCTTCCGATTTCGATTGACTCACTACTTTTCCAATCATTCACGACCAAATGGCCATGACCTGTTCCACTGGAACTGGACGCAGGGTGGCATCCTCAATGATGCTAACTTTCACCGTTTAACACTAATCAATGGGCAATCAATAAAACTTAGCTTAATTCGCCTTAAATTAGTTACATGGTCGCTAGCTGTGATGGGATGGAGAAAATCAACAACAAAAACCACCGATCTCGCAAAGTCGCAAAGATCAAACACACGGACCGTTTGCCGTTTTGGTTGTGGCAGCGCAAAAACAAACACGAGACAACAACCCAAAATGATCCTCGAGCCAACGACAAACTCCTGCTGGTGGGTGAAAATGTGTTTCCTCGTGAATAAATAAAACCAGTTCCGATGCTGGGCGGACAAGAGGAAGACCATGCAGGACATGAGTGTCAGATACACGGTCAAACACAAACACACACTCACACACAAGCTACGTGGGTTCTGTACACAAGAGAGGGATAACATCTTAGCACGAAATGTGTGTCCCTTCCAGGGGTGAGCGCTGGAAACAGAGGATGAGAAAGAGGTGAGGGATGTTGGGATCGGAGATGGGATCGATTCGGTTGGCTTAAAAAGGAAGTCAAATCCAATCAGGAAGGACACCGAAATAAATTATCTGCCCATGCGTTTGAAGTCCGAATCCGTATTCTGGCAGGTGGTGGGTTGGTGGTGGACTGGCCCAAGGAAAAACTCTTTCCACCCGGCCCGGACCGATCGCACGCCACATCACACCTCCATTAATTGAATTGCGACTAAGTGATAGGGGATACTTGTCGACTTTTCGTGGACGAGAGGGGGGGCCTTTTCCGTGCTAATTCCCTTCCAAACCCGGGCCGGGTGGATACGTGCCGCAACGTGCGACTGACGTCGTTACGTTACCGGCGGCTTCCGTCGGTAGCTTCACCGGTGGCTCTAAATGGTGTCGCTTTGCCCTGTCAAGTGGCATTAACAGCCAATTTTGTGGAAATTGAAGAGGTTCGATGGTGTGCTGTCCGGCTCGACATGTTCATCGATGGGCAGCAAATTTGTGCAATCGTATGTTGGGTGTTTTCTGTGAACTGGACGGCACCGCTCGATTGATGCTATTGACTTTTCGTGTTTTTATGGCATTTGGAGTGTCGCTCACGCAAGATTAAGCTGGGTTATTATTTTATCGAGGTCAGTAAAATATGTATGTTGCGTACAAGGCTTTAAATGCTTATTACTTAATGCTAATATCAAGATAAATGAACATTTTTTTAATAACTCTTTAATTTACGTTCATTTTAATTTACGTTCAATTTCATGTAAGATTGCATTTTATTTACATACTTAGCTGGCACATTTGTGCAACAGAATTGACGCATTATTAAAATATGTTACTCTCTTAAAAAAAGCTGTTGATAAGATTTATTTTTATTAGAAATTTAATAAATGCATACTGGTCGTAACAGGTGGGTGGATCAGGATTTTTGTCCTGATTTACAAACTGTAGCACAAAATGTCAATTTAAGTTTTTGTCAGTTTTGTCCAACTTTGTTAGCATACATGAACGAATATGAGAAATGTCAGTTGATCAGATTTTGGTGTAATATCAGTGTATTGAGTGGAGCAACTTCTGGTGCTTAGCAAAACATGGTTAGAAACTGTTTTGGTCTGTGGAAACAGATTTTGTCTGCTGATCTATCACTTCTTTTTGATGGGAAAAAGCATTGCCGAAACCAAACAATAGCTTTTACCGAGTGGTCCGTACCAAAACAACCAATACACAATGCTGTGGATGCCCGAAAGAGGTTGATGCGCTAGAAAATGTAAAAAAGTGTTTTAAATGATGTTGATAAACCTTCAATCAACATAAAACGAGATAGCAAAAGCTCTTGCGATATCTACGGAACGTTTACATTATATGTTTTACGATCATTTGGACATGTAGTTGCTAGTACTTGGCATGTAGTAGTTTAAATAATTAATTAGCTTGTTTTTTACCGACAAAATTTTCAAAGAATCTCGTCTTGTAACTTTAAATTGCTAAAAATTTGCTCCAAATTTGACATTTTTCATGAAAGATGAAATAAGTTTTAAAACGTTTCTTACAAATTATTATGATAGCCTTATGTAAACCTTCTCATATGCTTGCAAGCGTTAACGTTCTCGTTACATTTCAAGCATATTTCTATTTTTATTTTCTACTAAACATTAAGTCGCAGTCCAGATATATAAACACATAACATGTTTTTTATGAAGTTTTACCATATTTTGAGAAAAAAAAGGTGTTACAATGGGGCATATGGCTATGAGTTGGCATGGAAGCAGTACCTGTGGTCGTTTTACTTCATTTACAATAATATTTAAGTTGGTAAAATATTAAATTGTTCTTGAATATGCCATGCGATCCACGATCATATTCTGGACACTAGGCGATTCTTTAAATTTTATCAAGAACCTTACATTTTATTATTGTTATATTTTAATCTATAAATGAAAACATTTTAAGAATAGTTGGATCAACCTAGTGCGAAGTTTGTGGTTATCGTAGTGGCAACATGAAACCGTGAATGCTTCAAGCCTCCAAGCTGTTGCATAGAAATTTAAACGCTTAAGCAACAAATCCAAACACAAATACATTATTCAATGGCAAATGTTGAACTCAACGTTATCAGGCTTCGTTGCTGGCTGTTTTATAATGTTACTTTCAACAATCACTCCACGCACACAGAAAATAAGCAACGCCGTATCAGCACATCCTGTTGGATGTGTGGCATTTCAACAGGAAATGAACCTATTTAGAGGGCCATTGAGGCGAATAAAGATACCACAGTAATGTTAGCCTTTTCCGCCCCCACCCAACCATCCACCCACGCAACCCCTCTCGACCCATCCACCCTCTTCACACAATCAGCCGCTCGATAAAGAGATAAATCTCGATGATAACGGAGCCAAGCTTCACACATTACCCGGTTAACTGTCGGTATCTTTCATCTCATCCCCAACTCCCTGGCTGGATCGCGCCGAAACCGGAAGGATATTCCAGTGCGACGGAGTCAGTTTCAATCTGCTGTCATTCGCCCATACGATAGCGTTGATGTTGGATGCTATTGCTGTGAAAGTGAAGCGTTAGTCCGACGCGGCATCTCCTTCTACCGAGATAGCCTTTTGTTCGACCCAGTGCAGCGCCTGTTAGTGGATCAGATAACCGCCAATAGATGGTATCCTTTTGTACGCATGGCGCTGCAACGATGCCTTCGCTTGATGGCAAAATGTTTTCTAATATACTCATATGTACCGGTGGCCGTTTGGTTGGCAAAGCTGCAACCGGGCACCGGAGTTCCAAGCGCTGGAAAAACATCATGTTGCTGCTCGGCCACGTGCATGTTCCGGAAGAAAACACCCACTGCAGTGTGGGGTGCATCCCGTACGCCGTCGCTCAAATGGTCGCGTAGGATAAATACCTATTGACGCACACATAAACACGTGCTCGCGAAAAAGCGTCTCGTCCATACTAAACTGCTTCCTAATCTCTTTCCACGGCAGCTTTCTGCTGTCGGTTGCAGCAGCAAGAACAAGGGTGCGAGATCCTATGCACACTGGCGTGCACTGGCATTGAAAGGGCCCCCAAACACAGTCGAGCCAGCGCTGTAAAGTGAAAGCGCCCGGTTGGTTCTTACCATTTATTTTTCTACTTTCCGTGCGCTACCGATAAGTAAGAACCGGTGACCGGGCTGGTTCGTGACTAAAGTCACCTTTTTTACCTACCCCGTGCAACACTGACAGGCGCAGCATCTGGGCGGGTGAGTGCAGCTTGCATTGCTGCTTTTGGTTGCTTTCGCCGCCAACAGAAAGCTATAACAGGACGCGGTACAATGGAAAACGGAAATACAACGTGTTCTTCGAACGACAGCGCCCGTAACGTCGACGAATAGCGACGATCCGAAAGCCAGCGTACGATGTGCGAAATAAGTGACCGTTTTGCAGGATGGTTGAACGATTTTCTGCTTGATGCTTGTGATGCCATCGCCCAATGAAGAAAATGGGAAGAAAAAGGTACGAAAAAAAAACATCAACAGCGTAACATGAGGGAAGCGTGGAATAAACTCATCACGGAAGCAATATTTCAGTAAGTGGAATGGAAGGAGATTCTAGGGAGCCATTGTAAATCAGTAACTAACGGACTGCCAAGCAATAGTGACAAGTGATTTTTACGGACGAACACCAGTGTTAATCACATTGGAATTTTCTTCCGAATTGAAAACGATCAGATTGGTTACATTTTGACTTGGTTTTGAAGCAGTTTTTGATCAATCGAATTTAGCTGAAGTGTTCACAACGGACAAATACATTTTCTGGGGAAAAAAATGCTTACGGTCTCGTGAAAAGGAATAGTTGGAATGAAAGAGAGTTTACTAGATTTATCAAAGTTTTTGAAGTAAGTCTGACTTTTTATATGGATAAAATTAAAAATTTCCTTAAAATATATAAAAGTAAGGAAAAGCAAGTAAATTTCGTCGTAAATTGTGTATTACATGTGTTGCACTTTGCATGATGTGCGGTTGACTTGTTTTAGATAATTTACCAGCAAAAATCACCTTGAGATACCCTGAATATGTTCATAATAAACGTCAAACTGTTTGACACAACCCGTCACATCGATAGTTATGCCATTTTGACCGAAGAGGGCGCCACGAGTATGCGACGTCAAAAAGAAACTCTGATGAGTGATGCATTGGATCATGATAAATTACGAACGTTCAACATTAACGACAAGCAGTTTGAGATTTTAATCAACAGAAAGGAAGACTAAACGTTTAATAGTGTAAGTGTTTTAAACTTACATTCAAGCAAATACTTGTAATGTTTACTTGATGATGAGGAAAATAAACTTACAATAAAACAGGAGTCAAGAAAGGTGCAATATTGTCTCTAATATAAAATAAGAGAATGATTTTTGATAACATGAGAAAAATAAAGGTAAAAATTCGTTTTAGCTTTATTTAATAAAAGTAAAAATATAAAAGAAAAACAATAAATTTGTTATGATATAACTGCGTGAATTTTTGATTCAAACTCCATGAAGTGTATTTAAACGAACATAAATGAAAATTATATCCACTAAGCATTTGACTACTTTTATTTGCGGTATAAACAATTCAGCTCATTGCAAATATATATCAATCTATTTCTACGGCAAATAGCAGGACTAGTTTTCATAGCACACATTAATCAGTTAGCTCAGTAGAGTGCTATTGGAGAATGTTATCAAATCTTAGCAATATATTTTACTGAACGGTCGAAGCATTAGGTTCATTTGTTTCGACCGAATGCTGACCCCCTGCACTCTTTTACCTCTTTCACCACCACCGTTGCCACTTCCCCCGGGCCAGATAATCAAACGCTTGTTCGCAACTGGCTCATTATGGTTGTGGTTATGTTATGATAATGCGACCGTAGCCGAACAGGATCCAGGATCGATGGCATGCATATTAAATTACCCGCAACTGTCACCCTTTTTAGTCACGCTAGATGTGCTTTGCAGCGTGGTCGCTTCGAACCAAAAACCCTCGTTGATGTGAATCTACTAGCTACTAGCGATCGGATGTGTAACTATCTGGCACTATCGATAGACCAAACTCTTACAAAAACGATACACCGGGGGTGCGGACCTCGAATAAGCTCCCAACACTGTCTGCAGTAATCGGTCAACGGTCGTGGTGGTGGTGGCAGCAGCATTTCCGATCCTGCGGTTTACTGTTCACATTTGCTGGTATTGGCGCGTACTATTCGCCGACCTGTCGGTTCCTGCGGCAGGGTAACACCACACACCGCGTTTGGAAGGTTCGCTTTTTGGTGCGTAATGCTGCGATAAATTAATCCGCACAACAATCCATCCCGTCCACCCGGTGCCGAACCGTGCCACTTTCCCCAATGCTCGAGGTAAAACTCATCGAAACAGAATTATCTATGTTAACGTTTCATTCGCTATAATTAAATCAATTTAATGTTGGATGGTGGATGCGATGGGCCCACCCATTGGTGAAACGGTGAAACGGGTGCACAGCCCACTCGAGGTGGTCGAGCAAAACCGGAACACGTCCAGCTGGATGCTGGAAACACCGACAAGGACGATCTCAATTACGTCCGCTAACATGTCGCTCCTATCGGTGTGTTGCATGTGTTGGACCATTCGGTGTACGACTGGCCCGGCTGGCTCTAAACGCTGGGCTGAGCACCGAAAATCGACGATGTGCGACGAATCGAATCGATTGAGGCGGGAAGCACGATACGTTTGTCTCCTTGGTTCGGTTCGTTTCAGCTCGTTAGCGTGCAGCTTTGCCAGCTGAAGGAAGCCAGCGCTGGACCGGTTCCTGATACTTCCAATATCAACTCATTCGAATCTAAATTGCCCACCATAACTCAGGACCGAGAACACATGTTTGTAGATCTACATTTTATCTACTCGTGCCGTTCCGACCATTCCGAACCGATCCGTTTTTATAAGGCTAAACTGCAAACGCTCGAGCTCGGGCTTTATTCAGATAATACTGGAGCGATGAGATGGATAAAAATACACCTGGAAAGGAAATGCTGCAAACCGAATGCTGCCATCATTGGCTTTGCGGATGTTGCTGCATGAGAAAAAAAAAAGANCCATAACTCAGGACCGAGAACACATGTTTGTAGATCTACATTTTATCTACTCGTGCCGTTCCGACCATTCCGAACCGATCCGTTTTTATAAGGCTAAACTGCAAACGCTCGAGCTCGGGCTTTATTCAGATAATACTGGAGCGATGAGATGGATAAAAATACACCTGGAAAGGAAATGCTGCAAACCGAATGCTGCCATCATTGGCTTTGCGGATGTTGCTGCATGAGAAAAAAAAAGAGCGCAAGATCGTATCCACTATATCGATAGCCTTGGCATTGATAGCCTTGAATCGAATTCCGGAGAAAAGGCTGAGACGATACGGTAACGGCTGACGTTGGGCATGAATCGATTCGTTTGATGGTACGTGCAAACTTTTTCAACCCTTTCAACCCTTTCAGATCGTCCAATCGTGCGACAAACGCAACAAAGCCATACCTGGTGACGCAGACAAGCACGATTGCCTCAATATGGAGCTTATTCCAGGAAGGTTCATACAGGACATGAATGGCTATTTCTGAAGTGATTTCGCTCACAGAAATTAAGCTCGTTATAGCTCGGGTTGCTTAAAGCTTGGTGAAAGTGGCTATACATAAAGATTTTAATATTAGATGGAACTTTTTTTTTCCAAATTTGAAATTTTAAAAACCTTTTCTTGTTTTGTTTTGAATTTCACCATACGCAAAGCATACTCCATCAAACCAAGGACGTCTACGTGACTTCAAATGCAATAAATAATTTGAAGCACATCACACATCCATTCATTCTCAACTGGTGTCACGCAAGTTTAAGCTCGAAAAAAAACTGACACTAAACCAAAAGTCAAGTATCATACGCTTCCGAACCACACAGCAATGGTATGCATTTTGTGCAAAATAAAATCAATTTCCGCAGTTCTCACGTTGCACTGCACACACGATCTAAAAACAAAACAGAAATGATCAACAGCACTAGTCGCGCGGCAACCGCACACACTGTGACTGACATGTTGAGGGTTTTATTATGGCACTTGCTAATAAAACAATTAAATTAGCACAGCCGGCCAGAAGTCATCACGGTGGGCACTTCGGGCACCACAGACCGCAAAGCAGGGGACAAATTTTCATCAAACGTGTATCTGTCACGGACAGATCAGCATTTCATTGGTTTCGTTAGGTTACGTTTAGTTTTTATTCGAATTTATGTATTTGTGAAGTAGGTTATAGTAACAGGGAGAACAATAAAGGTTTATATTTTGAATATATTTTACGAATGTATTTTGAATATGTAGTTTAAACTACCAGATTGTAATAAATTTAACAAAAGCTAAAAGTTCAAAAAAATCTATTTGAATTGGTAATGTGATTCTTTAATGATCATTTGGCATGCCTGATTAAAAAGTACACATTTTTTTATGTAATTTATTTACAATGAAGTTTTATCTTTGTAAAATTATATTTTCCCAAAATCCAATGATGAAATACTAAAGTGCCCAGTGATATCCATTTTCAGATAAAAGAAAATGTATTTAGCATTTTGGAAATCCTGGGGATAAGAAACGAATAGCCTAATATGTAATATAATAACAGTTTATGTAAATGGTTTGCTAAATGTATTAACATTTTTTTTGTTCTTTTTTCACAAATAACCGCACAATACCTTTTACCTGTATAATAAAGTTCGCAACACATTATAATCCACCACCAGAAACGGTGGTGCACCGCAAAACTCAATCAATATTGTAAACCATTGCACATATTGGCACAATTCCATTGAAACTCGTCCAACATCTCGTTAGACCAACGCGTTTCAAAAATTAGCACAGGTAATATGAACGCGTTAGCGTGACATGGCCTAACCTAATGTTAAGCATAGTTTGGGTAATGCAGTGAAGCCGATTTGAAATGGTCATTAAAGAAAATGCACACACTCGAATGTCTGCGTGTAAAAATAATGGACAACCGCAGGCAGTGTTGCTAGCGCACTTAGTGGTTCATGGAGGCGCCTGGTACGTTGTTCAAATTTCATTTTCCAATAGTGCGCGGTCACCATATTGTGCTTGATTCTGTATTTGCTCAACAATTTACAGATAAACACGTCCAAAGAAGTGATAAATTTGGTTTCGCTACATTTAAGTGCAATTATATAAAATTCCTAAATTTAAAAAAGCAAATATCATGGAGGCGCCTGGTACTTTACTAATTTTAATGCATAAATTGACAGTTACCGAAATCGTTAACAATGAGTGAGAAATTTTTTTTCACACAAAAGATTAATCCTGGTAAAACGCGAAAATAAATCATCCAAAAAGGTTGAGTTCACATGATTATTATTACCTTTCGCAGTACGTGCATTTTCCACGAAACAATGACCAACAGCTTTTATGATTTTTTCTAACCATCCAATACGTTCGTTCTCTTTCATTTTGCAGATACGTCCCGCACGGGTGATAAGTTCGAAACGATGTCCCGCAACACCGGCTACACGAAGTATATGAGTCTGAAGATCCGCAACGTTGGACCGGCGGATTTCGGCTCGTACCGATGCGTGGCGAAAAACTCATTAGGCGAAACCGACGGACTAATCAAATTGGACGGTAACTGAGCTTCCGGAGATCCGATATGATCCAACATTCTTTCCCTTTCCCGGGCGCTCGTTCTATTCAACTTTTTTCCAACTTCAGCGGTTGGAAACAGACCAATGCCAAACATGTGGAGGGCTCTATTCGGCAGCTACATGATATGTGCAACGGTTTGTTGGTGAAAGTTTTGTAGCTTAGATGCCCG